>JAPWDM010000007.1:1025000-1292500 GCA_035578155.1 Brachynemurus nebulosus | reverse complement strand
GTATTTTATGTAGATTAATGTTTTTTAACAATAGGTGTTACCAATTTAACCTATTAACTAGTATTTTATGTAGATTAATGTTTTTTAACAATAGGTGTTACCAATTTAACCTATTAACTAGTATTTTATGTAGATTAATGTTTTTTAACAATAGGTGTTACCAATTTAACCTATTAACTAGTATTTTATGTAGATTAATGTTTTTTAACAATAGGTGTTACCAATTTAACCTATTAACTAGTATTTTATGTAGATTAATGTTTGTTAACAATAGGTGTTACCAATTTAACCTATTAACTAGTATTTTATGTAGATTAATGTTTTTTAACAATAGGTGTTACCAATTTAACCTATTAACTAGTATTTTATGTAGATTAATGTTTTTTAACAATAGGTGTTACCAATTTAACCTATTAACTAGTATTTTATGTAGATTAATGTTTTTTAACAATAGGTGTTACCAATTTAACCTATTAACTAGTATTTTATGTAGATTAATGTTTTTTAACAATAGGTGTTACCAATTTAACCTATTAACTAGTATTTTATGTAGATTAATGTTTTTTAACAATAGGTGTTACCAATTTAACCTATTAACTAGTATTTTATGTAGATTAATGTTTTTTAACAATAGGTGTTACCAATTTAACCTATTAACTAGTATTTTATGTAGATTAATGTTTTTTAACAATAGGTGTTACCAATTTAACCTATTAACTAGTATTTTATGTAGATTAATGTTTTTTAACAATAGGTGTTACCAATTTAACCTATTAACTAGTATTTTATGTAGATTAATGTTTGTTAACAATAGGTGTTACCAATTTAACCTATTAACTAGTATTTTATGTAGATTAATGTTTTTTAACAATAGGTGTTACCAATTTAACCTATTAACTAGTATTTTATGTAGATTAATGTTTTTTAACAATAGGTGTTACCAATTTAACCTATTAACTAGTATTTTATGTAGATTAATGTTTTTTAACAATAGGTGTTACCAATTTAACCTATTAACTAGTATTTTATGTAGATTAATGTTTTTTAACAATAGGTGTTACCAATTTAACCTATTAACTAGTATTTTATGTAGATTAATGTTTTTTAACAATAGGTGTTACCAATTTAACCTATTAACTAGTATTTTATGTAGATTAATGTTTTTTAACAATAGGTGTTACCAATTTAACCTATTAACTAGTATTTTATGTAGATTAATGTTTTTTAACAATAGGTGTTACCAATTTAACCTATTAACTAGTATTTTATGTAGATTAATGTTTTTTAACAATAGGTGTTACCAATTTAACCTATTAACTAGCATTTTATGTAGATTAATTTTACTTAACGATAAGTGTCACTAATTTAACCTGTTAGCTAATTTTACCTATTATTATATGATAGGTCTTATGTTGGATTTGATTAGTTTGGATTTGTTTATAATTTATTAAATATTGGATATTGAATATTGAATTCCGAAGCAGCGTACACAAACTGATTAATTACTTTAATCAATTACTTATAGATGTAAAAAAAGGAAAATTATTGACAACAACACATGGCGTTCCGTAACTGGTCACCCACGAAAGTACTTACCATGCCCGATGTTGCTTAACTTCGGTGATCGAACGAGAACCGGTGTTTTCAACATGGTATGGTCGTTGTCTGATTATGGATAAGCTATTTGTAAATATATAGTTTTACTATTAATACTAGTAAATATAATGTATAATTCTAATTTGATTTATTAATAAATATATTTTATTACTACACTGAAAGGGTTTTTTTTTTATTTTACAGCTACATTTAGATATACCTTCCACGTTAAGTTTGTCCCATTTATTAATGATAAGGTAAATTTTATTGATAATGTATAAAACTAATTTGATTTAATAATAAATATACTTTATTACTGTACTTAAAAGCTTTTTTTTATTTCATAGTTACCTCTAAATATACTTTCCACATCCAATCTATCCTATTAATTATCCATCTAATATATATTTTTTATATTCAGAAGTTTTAAATGTTGTAGAATAATATAACAATAGTGCTTTATATTTCTTAATATGTTATTTGTTAGTGAATAAAGGGTAAATAATATATAATAAAACATTATTTTCAATTTTATACTTTTTATTTGGAAAATAATATAAATAAAAAACTTTATTATACAATATTAAAAAAAAAAAAAATTTGTATCATTTATAAATAATTATTTTTAAACATTTATATGGCAATATTTTCACAATTTATACATATATATGTATCACCAGTATTAAGCACGCATTTAATATGAGCCCAGTTTTTGCATAACTGACATTCAATCCACGGTTCTTTGGGGCGACTTTTTGAAAATAGTTCATTGCATATTAAGCAAGAAATCCTTGATAATAATATTAAGCAATTACTATTAATACAAATATCAATTTTTTTAGTAACTTTTTTACGCTTTTTTGCTATATTTTGTTCTTTCTCTAATGTTTTTATTTCTCTTGTATCGGTTAAAACAGTAGATTTTCTTTTCCTTTTAGTTTGACTCTGTTCTTTAGAAGCAGCCCTTGGGTAGGGTCGAACTATTTCTGGAGAAAATATTGTAGGCGTTGAATTTGATTGAGTATTCATTATCGATGATGTTAAAATTTGCGATTCTGCGGGATCAGTTACGAATGACGGAGCGAAATCATCTTGAGTAAAAATATTTTCATTATATGGAAATATTCCAGTCTTTTTAAATCCTTTTATGATATTTGTACTAGTTGTAGCTAATGGTAATGAATCTGCTACTATTTTTGGGATATCATATATTGTTATCTTTTTACCTGGATTATTTCGCAACCATAAATCTTGGTACGTTGAAGCATATTTCTTAAATGGTCCATACACAGCCACATCAAGTGGTTGTAATTTATGGCTACAATGTGGTGGAAATGATAACATTACGATCCCATTATCTTTCGCTAAGTTTAAGGTTGGTACATGTAAATGTGAGGAATGATTATCTAATACGAGTAATACTGGATTATTAATAGATGGTTTAACGTGTGCGATGAAATGTTGCATGTACATAAAAAATTCTTCATTTGTTACCCAGCCGCTTGAATTGCCTGCACCAATACAACCTTTTGGTCCATTATTAATAAAATGATTTTTATATTTTTTTCGTGGAAATACGAACATAGGAGGCACTGTATTTCCGTTTGCGGAAACAGCACATATTAGTGTCACATTAGTACCCCGCTCAGCAGAAGTTATGGAGCCAACATTTTTTTTACCTTTCGCAGCAATTATTTTAGTAGGTTTAAGTACTGTGGAAATTCCAGTTTCATCTATATTCCAAATGTTTGATGCGGTAAATTGATATTTATTCATAACTTCAGCTAATTGAGTGAAAAATGGTTTTACATTTTCAATATTAAACGATGTCGCTCGTCCGATGCTTGTTGGTTCGGGTTTTCTAATTGACAACTCTCGATTCCTTTTTAGAAAACTAGAAAGCCACTCTTTGCCAGCTATTTTATTAAGTTTCCATGTTTCAGGCATTTTAATATTAAATTTTTCAGCACACTCATAAGCAAGCTGACGAACATCTTTTGGAGTCAATCCATAAAATATCGAAGCCATTTGTAGTAAATAATCTTTTAAAGCAATTTCCTGGTCCTTAGAAAATACTTGTCGAGGTTTTTTATAGCCCATTGTCGGTAAATCTTGCGTTTCCTTATTTTTATATGCTTTCAATTTAGTTAAATAACGCGTTAGCGTCGTACGTTTAATATTAAATTCCTTTGAAGCAGCATTTATACTTTTGTTCCCAAAAATTATTGTTCTTGCGGCGTCATTAAATGTTTCCATAGATATAAGACCTCTTTCGGTTTTGCGTTTATAATTTCTCATATCTAAAAGAAATAAAAAACAAAAATTTAATAAAAGAAGATCTTAATCATAGTTTTGTTAATGAAAAAATTTGTACTTACTTATTTATAAATGATACAAATTTTGACCATTCAATCGATGACGGACACGGTGATAAATTTAACCCTTAATTGGTCTACTGAATTACAAATATGCAAAAATACAAAAATACAATTTTATTTTTAAATTAATATTTCAATTCTATTTCTTTTTTTTTTTTTTTTTTTTTTTTTTTTTTACTTTATTACTATTTAAATTCTAATTTCATATTCCTAGATATTTCCAGGAAAAATATTTGTGAAAACGATTAAATAAAATATGTTATGATCACAGGAAAATTTTTAATAATAGTATTTTTTTTTTAATAATATTTTTCTATTTTCAAAGCAGATTAACAAATAATTTAAGAAAATAACTTTTGTACTCCAGTAGACTACTTATGTTTCAAAAAGTGAGTAGACCAGTTAAGGGTTAAGGAAATTCAGTATACTCAGTAGTAAAAAAATTGGATAAATAAGAATCAATTGAATCCGTGGATGTAGAACTAATTGGTGTTCGAACAACAGACATGTACTCCGGTTGCTCTGTAGTTGGTGAATGAACTTGTACTGATGATTCAGTTGGTAAAATATTAGATTGAAAATTCGGTGGCGATTGTAATAAAATTTCCTGCGGTTTTATTTTTTCAGCTACGGTATCTTCTGATACTGATAACGACTGTTTTTCATTTTTCGAAATTATATCATATTTTTCTATCAATTGCATTATTTCGAGTTTTAAATTTTTCTTTAAATCTTCTGAAAATGTTTTTAATGTTGGCAACAAAGATAACAGAAATTTTTCATTTTCGTCATTAAACGTTTTATTTTTCGTTTCCAATAAATTTTCGTTTTTATTTAATTTTTGCGTTTTTTTAATTAAAAATTGTAGTTGATTTGCATATTTATATGGTTTTTTTTTCTTTTCAGGATTTAATTTTTTTTCTTTTATTACTGCAAAATATCTGTCCTTAATATTTTTCCAACGTTTCTGTAAGAATTCTCCAAATTTTTTTTTGTTATTAAAATTTACTTCTTCGTTGGAAAAACAATTTATGATTTGATTCCAAGCCAATTTTCTGTTATATATATCACTATGTATCCTTTGCGTGTCCCATATAATGGGTCGCTTTTCAACTTCATTTATTAATTTTAAATTATTAATTTTATATGCCATTATAACTTTGAAAATATACACTAGAAAATTTTAAGTAACAATGAAAAACTGAACAGTAGTGTTCACCGTGTCGGTCAGCGAGAAAATGGTATCGAAATTAATACAACTTCTGTATATAAAAGAAAGATTTATATAACACCAAAACCAGTCAAATCAAAAAAAGAGTTATATAATTAATAACGTCGCTTAAAATTGAAAATGTCGCTACTTTTTATTTAAAAAAAATACTTATTTATACTTGCAAATCTGAAAAACAAAAATAAAAAACGTCGCGGCGTTTTATTTAAAAAATAAAAGTACAACAAATATTAGCGATGCTTTTTATTTAAATAAAATTATGCATATTCCATAACATATTAAATAAAGTATTGCTCAAATTACCTCTTACAAATTTCATTGCCCAAATAACCCCGGTCTACCCTACTAATTTTTTTCCATAGTTCAAATCCTATACCGGCTCTGTAAAATAATAGTTAATATACCCGGAACCACCCCTTGATTTTCACAAAACACATGCAATCAAGGTCATAGCAAGCAATATCGGACCTCTCATTCTGTTACTCTTCTGGTTGTTATCTATTCTGTGTTGAAGTTCTTCACCTCCAGTACACCCAGCAACAGCCAAAGATTTGCTTTCATTTCTGTTGTAGGAAATATAATTTTTAAGAGACGTACTAATAATAGGATATCTAGATTTATCTATTCCTTTAGCATTCAGGTCATAACGAATTTCATCAAAAAGACTAACACCAAAGTTTTCACTAAGAACACAATCCTTTGCCTCGGCTGCTTTACTTTCATCATCTTTTAAAACGACTTGAGCTTCAATATGGATATAGCTCTCAGATGGCAAAACATTAATATCGACCTGATGAATCGGAATTCTTATTTCGTCCCCGTAGGAGAAGGAGTTCACATATGGATTGTAAGAGTGTATTTCATTACGGGTTACACTGTCATCAAACAGTGGTTTTCCATCGATATTAAGAATATCCATAATTATGTTTCTTTAATTTTGAATCCTAATGATTTTAAAAATTCTTTTTTTTTTTTGCTAAGCACACTTCTCTTTTTATTTACTTTCTCAGAAACACTGAGAGACTGTTGTTTTGGTCGTTTCTTTTTATACAACAGTTTTCCATCTGAACTTAACATTTTCAATCTCTCTTATTGATGTGAATTCTTAATATAATCTTCACCATTAAAATTTACTAAATTATTATCTTAATCAGTGATAGCGACAACTATTTCATCAATGTATTTTCTATTCATAGGAAAATGTTTTTTGGTGTTTCAATAATTTTATAACCAGTTTTCACATCGGGGTAGAAAGAATATAAATGATGTGTTGTATTATTGTTTAAATAAGCTCCTTTTACCAAATTACAATTTACAAAAATAGCATTAATTGCTTGTATGCGAACAATTTCATCAGATGTACACTTTTTATTTGCTAAGACGTTTGTTTTTGTAAAGCCGAGTAATTTTCCAAACGATTCCTTTTCCATAAACGTAATTTTCTCTGAACAATGAATTTGACTCTTTACAGTCCATATATTCACTTTTAAACTGAAGAATGGTTTTGGTTTTTGTGGTTTTTTATTTCCCCTTTTAGGTGCAGGGGGTGGAGGAAAAAGTTTGTTGAACTGTTTTAAAATTTCATCTTCAATTTCAACAACTTCGTAACATCCAGTTGGTAATTTAATTGTTTCATTACCTATGGTTATCTTATTACGATGTGTTGTATGAAAAAAATTCAATAAGTCCAATTTCGTAGTCCCCATTTGAACAATTTATCGGTGGGAAAAAATGCGCTTCTAATTTTGATATATTACCGCTTAGTGCTATGCTATATGACATTTTTGATTAAAATATTTTTCGTAACAATAACACAGAAATATTAAGCACAAATGACCACAAATAACTTCATTAATTTTTTGATGAGTATAATCGTTGTATAGAATGTTTTTACCAAGATATTTTATAATTCTTTCAGAGGCGGTAGTCCAAAAGAATCGTAATACAACTTTTTATCTCCCTTTTTAAAATACGACACCGAATGAGATCCAGGCAAATTAGATGTTTGTAAAATGAAATGTAAAAATGAAATTTGTAAAACAGCCCGTGAGTTCAAAAGTGAATAACAACGACAATAAACTTTCTACAATTAATAATAAAAATTACCAACGACATAGTAAACTTTTTCCTAACACAGTAAGATGTATTATTGCTGCTCCATCTGGGGGTGGTAAAACAAATTTGATTTTATTATTGTTAGAAAGCAAGAATGGTTTATCATTTGAAAATTTATACATATATTCAAAAATTTTACACCAACCAAAATATATGTGGTTAGCCGAGGTTTTGAAAAATATAGATGGCATTGGATTTTACACGTTCACAGAAAATGATGAAGTGATTAAGCCGAATCAAGCTAAACCTAATTCAATTGTTATATTTGACGATATTTCATGTTCTGATCAAAGTAATTTTCTAACAGATGTTATGTATGCATGTCAAAGTTATTCAGCAGCCAGTAAACATCTATTACGAGACAATGCAAATGTTCATATCAGATTATCGAAATACTTTCAATGCATATAGAGAGAGATCACGCGTTTTCGGATATGCCCTTTGGAAAATTTTGAGAAATGTGCAACAAGATTTGGGAAAATAATCCATATGGTTTTTTGTCAATATTCAAAGAATGTGGTCTTAATGATGGACGTTATCGTAGAGGAATCGATGAATATATCATATTGTAAAATTTGTAATATTACTTCAAACAGAGATCAGATCTTTAAGAATACACTTAAAAAACTTTTTCAATCTACTCCAGAATTATGGATGAAGAATTAGTAAAAATTAAAAGAAAAATTATTCAAACCAGTAATGCTATTCGAAATAAACATTTAAACATAAAACGCGGACGTTTAGAAATGGAAAAAAATCTTAAAGATTTGTACAAACCGCTTACAGAAGATTTACAAAAGATTGGCGTTGGGAAAGTGGATACTGAAAATGATAGTGAAAAAAGCGAGAATGGAAAACTTAAATTAGAAAAAAGTGAAGATGAACCAGAAAGTAGTTTCAATGAGTCTTTTGTAACACCCAGAAAAGATTTAGATGATAAAGATACATTATTATCATCACAAAATTCAAGCAAAGCTATTGAATCACCTCTTAATGTCAGTTATGGTAAACTTTCTTAAAAGTAAATGAAGAGACTGTTATCAAAGAAAGGTCATGACAAAGGGGATTTGGGAATAAGATTTGATCCAAATGAATGGAAAATGGGTAAAGAAAAAGTTTTTTTGATTCAGATTATAATTTAACTATTAAAAATAATGTATACAAAGAAACACCTGGTTTATACGAACTATTATTTAAAAAAGTACCAAAAAGATACACTCAAAATGATTTAATAACTTACAAACAAATTATTGAAGATGCAAAAGCAACAGATGATTTGAATATGAATACTCTTAAATACAAAAATATTTTTCGCAAGTTGTTTTCCAGTCAAAAAGGAAGTGGGACGTCTGATTTAGCTTTTAAGCAGCTGCATAAAACCAATTTTATTTATTACGATAATGTTAACGATCTTGTAAGGCGCCTAAAATTACTTTTTTTCGCTAAAGAAGCGGGAAATTCATTTTCGGAAAATCAATTTCATGAAATAGTCCAACAATTACGTGAGTTAGATATAATTGAATAAAAAAAGTAAATAATATGGACCCGAGAGAAGTTTTATTTAACAAAGGAGAAGTGCTTATTATTGTTGTAGTCAGCGTGTGTGTATTGATTGGAATAAGTTCATGTTTAATAAACTGGGAATGTCAAGATTCATTGACCCAAATCAATGGTGAGTTTAATAAAAATCTTTCAAGAAAAATTGACGAAAATTTCAACAAAACTGTTTTATTTTTATTACAAAGTTTTCAAAATGATAATGTTAATTACGTAATTACAAAAATGTCAAATATGGATGCAAAAATTCAAAAAATAACAAATTTAACTAATGTATTAATTAACCAAAAAACAGAAAATCTAATAAGACTAATGAACAATATTTCTAAAAGTATAAAGTTGAAAATTGACAATGAAAAAGAGTATATGCAGTTGCTGCAGTATAAATTATCTACGTGGAGAAATTAAAAAGAACACACATCAAAGTAATCATGAGTAAAATAGACGTCGTGAATGAATTACATAAACCAGCTATAAGAAAATTTAAACGTCGTATTGTTGTTTTTTAGTTATTTGGGTTATTGTTTTGTCAGTTTCGGTTTTTCGTAAAAAAAATATAAAATATTTTATAGAAATAAATATAATTGTATTTAATAATTTTAATTTTATTTTTTATAGATTTCTTATTGAAATAATAACAAATTAACTAATTAAAATAGCAAAATGGTCAAAAGGCACCACTCTTAAACAGGGCCGGACCTACCCTAAGTAGCGCCCGAGGCACGGTGCAAAAATCAGCGCCCCTGTCTTTCCGTAAAATAACAAAAGAAATATTTCTTTTTAACTTTTTTCCCTACAAAAAGCAAGTGGCGAGCAAAAAAAAAAAAAAAACGTCAAATTCAACAATTTGCCGGCCTTGAATTTACAGTTTTGGTGTCTGGGGTACGTGCTCCTGCTGCCCCCTAGATCCGGCCCTGCTCTTAAATTCGTTACCGAATATGTTAAATACAAATAAATGCCTGTGGGATGTGAGAAATGAAAATTACAAAAATAAACAAATTTAGAAGCATACTTGAAATTGCAAGAAACAATGGGAATACGTTAAAAAAAAAAAAAAAATCATAAAAAAAATTAAAAATATAAGGTCGGCATATTCTCAGGAAAGAAAGAAATTTAAAGATTCAGGTACTCGACTTTATACTAATGGACTAAACTAAATACTAGCTGTATGTGAACGATTGTCGCAGTATTTCAACAAACTCTACTAAATCACTTGCCCTGTATGAACAGTATGTCCACTTGACTAAATTACTATACTCTACTAAACTACTGGCTGCGTCTGAACCGGGCTTAACACTATTAAGATGAAACTAGCAGAAGTCAATTCAAAGAAAATCGAAGAAAAGTTACGCCATACCGTTTATAATTACAATCAGTATCAAAATAAAAAACAACCAAGATTCAAAAAAAATGATCACCTTCGTATTAGAAAATTTAAAACTACTTTTGAAAAAGAATATACATTCAACTAGACTCCTGAAATTTTTAAAATTTCTCAAGTACATTAAACTGATCCATCCACATATTCGTTAACAGACTATGAAAATAAACCTATAGAAGGCAAATTCTACGGTTTCGAGTTGCAAAAAAACCAAGAATCCGTCTTTATATCTAATTTCCAAAATTATTAAAAGAAAAGGTGATTCAGCACTGGTGAAATGGTTAGGGTTCAAAAATCTTTCTTGGATTAAACAAGATGATATACTATACTTAAATGTAATAAAAAAATTATGTGTATTTTTTTTAATAAAAAAAAAAAAAAAATAAATAAAACTAAACTTTTTTTGTTTTCCAGTTTTATTAAATTAAATAATTACAATAAAAGTACAAATAAATGTTACACGTGTTTCTTAAAATCGACTGAAGAAAAATGTTCAGTTGTTTTTTTCAGTTTCACAATAGTATTGTTTTTTAAAATTACATTATACGTATGTACTTATTTACAAACATTTATTAAAATTAGTACTTAAAGTAATGCTTCAACATAGAAAATGTTTTGTTCCTGAATATATGCAATTTCACTGCATTGCCAAGTGGCCCCATATTATAAGAGGATTTTTTACGGGTAATGAACCCCACTTTATAAAACCCTCCTTTATCAAACCCTTAAATTTTACACTGTCTTTATGTGCGTATGTAAGTATATATATGTACAAGTACTTATCTAACATAGTTACGAACAATGACCTGTGTATTTTACAGGAGTGTAGTATTACAATATTAAATAGTAATTATTGTTTTAATGTGTCTTTATGAAACCATGCTAAAGTAGTCATTTGTCCATTTATCAATACACGTTTATCATCTTCGGCAGAGAAAATTTTTTTATTAACTTTTATTGTAAAAATGTTATGATACTTTGATCGTATTAAAGTCATTTCTCTGTAGAATATATTAATAACCATCAAACGTAATTTTTGATAAACAAGATTTTGAAACATCTTTAGCACGTTTATCTACAATATCATCTAACGTAATATATGAATACATTTTTAGTCTCAAACCTCAATAACAAGTTAATTTTTTTCCACTTAATTCATCTTTTAATAAACCAAATTTCTTTTTATTGACTTTCGGAATTCCAAATATATTATTGTCATCATAACCTGATGTATCAAAATAATTCAAGCTGTTTTTCATAACTTGATATGAATTTATGTTTTCCAAACCAACTAAAAATGAGTCTGTATCACTATATAAAAGTTTAACTTTATTTTCAAAAATGTTCTTAAAAATATCATAATACAAATTGTACATATGATATTTTAATAACTCTAGTATTGTCCATCCCACGTATGTATATTAGTCTATTATAGAATATTTTCTCTCGAGTTTGTTCAATTAATACTAAATTTTCTGCTAAATTAGTGAATTTTTCACATCGTGGACTACAAATCTTTTTCCTAGCACCAATCTTCCACCCAACTTTCAACAAAGTTTATTATTATACCGTTTTCGTAATGATTCTATAGATTTTCCAAATATAGCATTTAAAATAAATTTAAAAAAAATTGATTCAAATTTTGTTTTAGGTTGTGCTCTCAACTTTGCATTTAATTCAATAGAAGTTCTGAGCCAAAAGGAGTGTTTGAATCTTAAAACTTTATGTATTCGTTCTAAAACTAATCCGTGTCTTAAACATTGTTTTAAATTTCTTATGTGTGTTACATAATTTTGTTTACGTCTAAAGGAACCGACAAGTTTAGGTATATGTGACTTTGATGAAGGAGGTACAAACTTTTCCGGGCAAAATGGAAAGTCGTTATGCTCGTCGTGTAAATATTCCGGGTAAAGCAAATCAACTTCGAGAACATACCCAAAATTCGGATCTAGCTCATCAATTTTATCAAAATCAAAATTTTCTACATCTAACCATTCAAAACCTCTATATGGTAATGAGAAATTTGACATGGTAAAACCATAGAGGCTATTAGCATCATAATACCTAATATATTGTTCCTGTTTAATTTCGTCATAAAGATTAGCCATATACGGATTATTAGCTTCAAAAAATCTTGTAGAAACAAAACAATTCCAGCCCCCTATGGAAGTTTCAAAAAAGTTTAATATGTCTATGTCTGTAATAAGTTCAAGTTCCACATTTGTAAATTTTAGCATGGCGTCAAAGCTAAATCCCGGTAGAGAAAATGAGTGACAGACATCCAATTTGTATGTTTTATAACAAAGTTCGCGAAAATTTTCAAATATATCAGCCATAAGCAAAACATCCGTTTTTAGATATATAATTCTGTATATTCACCTAAAGTTTTTATATTAAAATGTTGCGACACAGTCTGTGCATGGATATAATCCTCATCTGTAATTTCTTCATCTTTTATATCATTAAAAAAACAATGTTTTGGTGGAAGTTGTGTTTCTTCTAATTTTTCAATACTATCTACATGTGAATACGGGTATACACCCTTCCTAATTAAAAATTTAAAATCGTCTTGCTGAGAAAAATGTTGTTTTAAAATTGTAAATTGATGAGGTTCTAATATTTTAGCAAGTTCATCTAAAGATGAATTCAAAAATTTATAAGAATCTAAAAATCGTACATAGACACTGCCAATTTTTTTTTGTATTGCTATATACTTTTGCAAATTAATTGAAATGGCATATATGTTCTCGTCGCTGAAGTTGAGCTTTAGAAATAAATGAAAATCATATCCGCCGCCGTTATGAAAATAAACTGGTATAAATCTCGACACCTGGAGTGCAAGGTTACAATCTTTGTGACTAGTTCCCCTAAAATTTGGATTACCGGGATAGTCAAGTCTATTGTGATCGCGACATTTTACATCACCCTCTAAGAATGGCTTGTCACATATCCAGCAGGTATTTGCATTTTGAAAATCAATTTCATTTTGTTTCGACATTACAACAGGAGCATTTGTTTCTAAAAACTGTTCAACACATTGACCTAGTTCATAAATTTTTTTTTTATAAAATGTTAACCTGCCATTGACCCTATATAACTGTAGTAAAAAATAAGATTTGGATTAAAATGACAAACAACTTGCATACCTGTTGCATATTGTGACGGATACTATGGTACGGGGGCTGACATCTACCGGTCAAATTTTGAATTAATGAACTAAAATTCAGATGGGGTTTGATATCGGCTATGATAATTAGCGACATCTGTTTGCAAAAAAATATGAACAACCTAGCGTCGTCAAGTTTAACTATTATCTTCTATGTGAATTTATAATATTATATCATTTTGGGATTTCCCTTTTTTGATGTTTAATATGTGTTGAAAAATAGTTAAGCGGTGGAGAGAAGTCGCGAATTGTTCATGTATGTGGAAAGGGGATGACGGGAGACGAGATTTGGACTTGTTTGAAATAGGCCGTAATTGATTGTTGCGCTAAGTTCAATAAAAAATATAATTGTTTTTATTAAGGCATTGTTAAGTTAATAAAATGTAAAAACAGTTCGGAAATGTTTATCTAAACATAACATTATATTTATAATTTATTTATTTTAAAACAATTATTGAACTTTCGTTTGAATAATGTAAACATTATTATAGAATTTTATTTAAAAAGAATTTTTTTAATAAAGTGATTTCGCAAAACACACAACGGAGAGTAATTCTTCGACAGAACCCGACCTTTGGACATTTTTAGGCATCCGATTAGCGTTAATTCTGTGTGGGACAATAAATAACAGCATTTGGGCGCTAATTTATGTATTTTTAAATATAGGTTGGACCGCCCCAACTGTTACAATATGCTACATGGTATTCAACTCGTTCCTCATATGGTGCATTACGATTCGGTTTGCATGTGGTAATTTTTTGCGTTCAAGTCTCAAAATCTACGAATATGATAACAGGAAGCTTGTGTATGTGCTTAATATTTTTAAATTTTAGAATATTTTTAGCTTTTTCAGGTAAAACTGTTTTAACAGCATCTACGAGTTTACACTTTTCTAAATGACTGTTTAATAATATATTAGAACTGAAATAATTTAAACATCTTTCACATATATACTGTTTATGATCAATTCCTGACAATTGTGATCCACATAAACGTGCTAGGTTCTTAATTAAACAATAATGATAATTATTTTTATCAGAAATTAATAATAAGTTAACATGTATAAAACATGTATATATATATATATATATATATATATATATATATATATATATATATATATATATATATATATATATATATATAAAACATTATTATTACAAACACAAAGCAACAAATAATAACATCAAAAATCTAAAATTTCAATTAAAAAAACTAATAAATACACAAGATTTCACAATAATAGGCCAACATATACAAACACACACAAACAAATACAACAATCAACAAAAAAACAAACACATAAAATACATCACCAAAACCAAAAACAATATAATTGGTAACATTAACAATGATGAAAGTTGGGTAATAAACTTAACTAATAAAAATCTACCAAAAGAAGTAAAAAATACATTCGCATTACACCCAAATTTCAACATTGTTGATACCACCAAAAAAGAAAAATTAAATAATATCAAACAGACAATAAAAAACATAGAATATAATAATGAAAAATACACAGAATCACAAATACAAAAAATTAGAAGCAAAACAGACATCATATTAAAAAGAACTATCAATAATAGACAATTACCCAATGATAACAACAAACCACTACAAAAAATAATCCACAATAATATAAAAACCACACAAAAATATCTAAAAGAAAACAGACATAATAGTCACAACAGCCGATAAAGGTGGAGCCTCTGTAATCCTAGATAAAAATCAATATATCAAAAAAATAGAACAACATTTAAATGATAAAAACACTTATCTAAAAATTAATAAAAACCCAACCGAAAATATCATCAATAAAATCAAAACATACACCAATAAATTATACAATAACAAACTAATAGATAAAAAAAACCAAATTTCAGCTAAATAATACCAGTAAAGATATACCCAAAATATATTTCAAACCCAAAATACATAAAAAAGACTAGCCACTAAGACCAATAGTATCCCAAATCAATACACCAATTAAAAATTTATCAAAATACATAACAGCAATTTTAACAAATGCATACAAAAGCAAATATAATGTAAAAAACTCATATCAATTCAGTAACAACATCAATGGCGTAAAATTAGACAGTAAATACAAAATCTATTCATTAGATGTCACTTCATTATACACACAAATTCCTCTTAACTTAGCAATAGCCAAAATAAAAAGAAAATGGAACATTATACAACAACACACAAACCTAAATAAAGAAATCTTTTTAGAAGGTTTGGGCATAATCTTAAATAATAACTACTTTCATTCTAAATATACAAACTCATATTATCTACAACTCATTGGAGTGCCCATGGGGGGACACATTAGTGCTATCATTGCTGAATACATTATGGATTATCTAATTGATAAAGCAATAGACAGACTACAACAAAAAAACATTCAATTCCACACAATATACAGATATGTTGATGATATTTTCGCAATCAGTAAAGAACAAGACATTAAAACAATTTTACAAGAATTTAATAATACCCATCCCAAACTTCAATTCACAATAGAACACGATCAACAAGGAAAATTGGAATTTTTGGACACTATAGTAATAAACAACAATAACACACTTTTCACCAAATGGCATACAAAAAAATACCACTCAAACAGAATAATCAATTTTCATTCAAACCACAATTATAATACCAAAATTAATATTATCAATAACTTATTAAATAGAGCCATAAATCTCACAGACCCCTACTACAGACCAGAAACCATAAAAAAAGCCAAAAACATATTAAACAAAAATAATTATCCAGATAATTTAATAAATACAATTTTAAATCAAATTATATTTCGAAAATATAATACATTCCAAAATACCAAAAATAATACAAAAAACAACATCAACTATATAACCATATCATACTTCGACAATAAAATAAATAACCAATTTAAGAAAATACTAAATGTAAATCAAAACCAAGTAGTGTTCAAATATTCCAACAAAATCCATAGCAAAATTTACACCAAAACAAAAACCACAACTAATAAAGACAATCAATCCAATATTGTATACAAAATTAGATGCCAACAATGTCCGACTTCTTACATAGGTCAATCAGGAAATACCCTAAAACACAGACTTTACACCCATAAATATCATCTTCGAACAGGACAAAATTCCACAGGATTACAGATGCACACTTATAATAATTCACACCAATTTAATTTTACAGAACCAGAAATTTTAGATTTTGAGAATTCATACAGAAAACGTCTAACATCTGAAAATTTCTTTATAAATATCAATCAAAATTGTAATAAACAAACAGAAAAAAATAACCCAGATTTAAAAAGATATTACACACAAACCATAAATACCATAAGAAAAGACTCTTAACCTTTGGCATACATAAAAAATACAACACTAAAATCATGTAAACATGTTCCCATTTCCTTATACATTGCAAATAGTTACTCATATCAAAAACAAATAAAATTCAAAAAATACCGCCAACTCTATCCAAAAATAGCGCATGCGCCAAAATAGAACAAAAAATAAAAAACAACTTCACAGCGTCCATTCACACACAAGTTCAAACCACATAAGAAAGCACATATAAAATAATAAGACATAATTACTAAAATAAAATAAATTATAACAATGTAAAATAAAAAGAAAAACTAATTGCAATCATGGGAAAGTGAACATGTACAATATATGAATGCAAACGTATAAAGGATAAATAACACAATAACTTATTAAATTCAACAAATAATAGTAAGTAACATAACCAATACAACTAAATATTATTAAACTTATATAAACCATTAACAAAAATTTCTCCTTTGTACAGATGCATCCTGCAAAAAAGATTCAATATACCCACACATATTTAACAATATTATCAATTAAAATCTAAATTTGACAACATAAATTTTTAAAAAAATTTTTGTATCTATATTGACATATTTCTAATTAGAAATTGTAAGTAAATTAACATACCATTATTATTATTATTATAAACAATTCAACTAATCTTAAATTAAATTTTAAATTTTAAATTCTAGTCACCATAAAAAATTGTATAATTCAAATAACAATTATGTACCTGATGATTCCTTAAATGGAAGAAATATATATCGGTTTTAACATTATGAAAAAAAAGTAATTTTAATTACCATTGGTGGAAATAACTCCAAATCAAACTAACTATTAATAAAGAAACATCCACCGAAAAATCAAATAATTTAACATGTATATTTTTTTTTTTGTTTTTTGTAAAATATACAGGGCCACAAATACGTGAATTTTCGTTAAGAGGGTAAGCATTGACAGACACTGGATTTTTTGTTTCAAAAGTTGCTATGTCTTTAAAAGTTACTGGAAATGAAATGTTTACCAAATTAAAAATTTCTCTAAAATTTTTTGGGTACTTTGAAACCCGATTTGGATTCTTTTTTTGAGGATAAATTAGACCTCGAGAGCAAGAACGGCCTAACTGCCAATTACACAAATCGCGATAACGAAAGTTAAAGTTATGCAAAAAAAAAAATATTTTTGTTTTCCCACCAGTCTTAATAAAATTATGGACGTTTACTTAGGTATTATATTTTGGATACAATGTCAAATGCATGTATGGGTAAAATTAGAAGGTCTAGCATCTTTTCGCTAATTTTTTTGCTTCAAATGACCTACCCAAACAATATGACCTAACTAAAATATATTAGTTAGGTCATATTGTTTTCAAAGATTATCTGCTTTAAATTGAGAAAAAAAATGTGCTGTTAGAAAAATTTATATTTTTATCCAATATAAGGAATAAAATTTTAAAATTATATAAACGGAATAGAAAAAGCATTCGAATTATAAAAAAAATTTAAATTTATAGGTTCAGTCATTATCAGTTTTGTTACTTTTATTTACAATATCATTTGTATTTGTAAAAATTTAAATATCTGACGCATGAACATTGAAAACTTATAAGTGTATAATTTTATTCATAATTTAAAATTAAAGTTCTAAAGTCACTTAAAATGTTTGCAGAACAACTTAGAATTTCTTGTTAAGTATAGTTACTGTAGTAGGTTTGAAAAAGCAGAATTTTAGATAATTACAATCTGGATAACTAGTTGTTTAACTGTATTTGTCTAAATTCCTATGAAATATGACTTGGGAAACAAAAACTTGACTATCGGAAAATATCGAGAACTATCGATAGCTTTACGACTAACTATTCATAATTATGGATAGTTTCAATTGTCGACAGTCTCTCACCACTACTGCAGTTTAAAAAAACTACAATATTGTTAGTGTGAAAAAATGACCTAGCCCGCCTATGTCATTTAGGCCGATTTTGCACGAAAATAAAATAAAAAGTATATGATGCAAGGAAAAGTTTACATGCTGTCATCTCTAGGTTCATATTAAGACACACCTAAGGAGTTTTCATTTCAATAATTAGGCCTTCATGTATACTTAGGCCCAATATCTTAATTTTATCAAATTTGTTACTTAGGCCGTCCTTGTTCCCAACGCCCCAAATATGAGCTAATATTGACCAAATGAAACAATATTCGTCATTACTTTTTACATTTATTACAGAATTTCTGTTAAGAATTTTCTTTGATAAGGGGATATATGTTCCTCCGTTTGATCGGTTATTTTTAGCCAAATTTAATTGTAAATATAAAATTCGATTTAAAGTTTTCCCACTTTCCCGTTTTTCAAGTTCATTCATTTTTGTAAGAATCCCTTCTAAATGTTCTTCATATACAATTGAAAAATCGTCAGATAAATTTAAAGTAGTTAATTTAGTTTGAAAATAAAAATCGTCAAGTATTGCTCCTTGATTTTTTAAAAGTTTATATTCACAGCATAGGGTAAAATTTATTTTTACAGATTTGTATTTGTTAATATATTCATTGTATTTTGCCTAAATTAACGGAAAACACTTTTCAAAAAATTCACTTACTGTTTTCATTCCTTGAGTACTTAAAATTTTTCCCAACAGAAATTCGGTTATTGAAGATTTTGGTGACATGTGACCAGCATAGACGAGTTGTAGCACTTGGAGCTGTTGATGTACTCGGTTCGGAAATTGGGTGTGTTGTTTCTCCACGTAAAGCATTTGAACGTCCAGGTAAATTGTTTGTTGATTGGTCTGTTTGGGTAGACGTGGAGGCTGAAAATAATATAAATTATTAAAACATTCTTTGTTAAAGAGACTCTATTATTTCTTACCAAGAGCTTGACTATATCTTCGTTTAAGCACATTTTTCATTGTATACGATTTAAATACGACTGAAGATTAATCAGGAATGATGGTTTCTTCCAATTCCAGAGGGCCCAGGAAAGATTTCTAAATTTTCTAGTGGCTGCTCAGGTAGTACTGGTACTTCTAGTTGAATTGAAGGTGAAACTAGAAATAAATATAAAATAATTAAAATTTAAAAAAAAATAAACAATTTTTCTCACCTTCGGATTGTTCTAAATCGACAATTTCTATTATATCAGATATTTCACTGTTATTATTTTCAAATATACGGTAAGGTGATCTATTTGGTGGTATATTAAAATATGTTTCCTGTGAGTCTATGCTATCATGTGATTCACTGCTGTCATCAGAAATAACTGGTTTTTCTATTATAAATATTTTCTGATGAATAATCAAAATAAGAAATAATTTTGAAATTTCTATATAAATGATGTTCGCGCACATGTTTTTTTACTTCTTCGGATAGTTTAAACTCAGTTTCTAATATATTACGGATTTAATTATTACGTGAAGGATATGCATTTACTTGAAAATCTGAATGTAAAACAATTTTTTTCCACACATTTTATATCTATCTCTGGTGAATTTTTTTCAATAATTTTTATATAACCATTTGTTTCTAAACCGTTAACTAAACAAAACATTGCGTCTTTAATAAATTCTGGAGTACAGTATTTAATTTCTTGGTAATCTTTTTTAAAATATAATAAATAATCAAATTTAAGAGAGTGATCTTTTGCATAAGGGTAAATACTTTTTGTAAAAATTATAATTGTCACTTTTTTTACTGTTTCTATATTTATTATATAAATAATTATTAAAAATTTTAAGTAAAGCAAACTTGACATCTTCACACAGACACATTTTTCTCGGAATACATTCTTTAAAAATTTCTCAATTTGATAATTCATCATCCATTATTTCACTTTCCCAATCCATTTGATTCAAAATAAAATTATACAAATAAAACCCTATATAAATAATCTAAACAGACCTATACAAATAATATAAATAATCTTTATTGAACTAACCCTACGTATAATTTAAAAAAATTAAATTACCTTAAAAATTATAAACACAGTAATAATACAAAAAAATTATAGCAGCAGTGAAACACACAAATAACACAAACACAAAAAATTATATTTCACCAACAATAACTTTATCAAAATTTTCTAAATATGGTTGAAAATAATATCTGTATTCATATTTATACATTTAATATTGAAAGAGAGGAGGTAATATGTTCATATACACAATGTAATTTTAAATCAAGTTTACTTGCTATCCTACTTTTTAAAAAAATTTCTCTCCCATACAAGGTTCGATTTTATTAAAATGTTGACTTTTTTACCTTGAAAAGTTTATTTGAAAACATTAACCCGGCTGGTTTTTAACTTTTAAATAACACATATTACAATAATAAAAAAACATACAAACGCCTTTTAAATGTTTAATTATTATGGATTGTCATCTCCTTATGTGTGGGAATTTAAAAAACAAATGTTGCATCATTACATTTAAAACATGTTTTGGAAATAAAAAAATTTCTCTTCTTAATATTCAGTTTACCTTATTAAAATATTACCTTGAAAAAGTTTTCTTCAGTTTATTAACACTATACAGTGAAAACTCGATATTTCGTCACTTGATATTTCGTTATATTCTGTAATTCATCACTACTAAAAAAGTACATAGTGACGTTGTTTTTCTAATTAACTTTTAAAATCTTTCGATATATTATATACATATAATTAGAATTCGATATATTATATACATTTAGAATATGTGAAAACATATACTAAAATTCATCTATCTGTAACCCATAACCTCTTCGTACCCGAACATGAGAAGTTATCGGACGCATACTGTATAAATTTAGAAGTTATACATAAATTTAAAAATGGTCATTTGAATAAATCGCAGGTGGTTATTTTTCAATATCTCCTTAAAATTACATAACCAATTTCAAAAAAATAATTGACATTAAATTTTATTACCATAAGAATATTCAAATCTTTTAACCTGAGAATATAAAAAATAACTGGTTTTATGACAATAATTTATTACAGAAAGTGATCAATAGGCGTAAAATTTAAATGTATACAAAATATTTTGTGTGTTTTTTTTTTGTTTTTCTCTAAAGGTTTATTTTAATTTTTTTATTTTGGGGTCAAGTTCATTACGAGTAAGTACATACTTGTGTATCTTTAACACGTGTAGATTGTCATATTTCATTTCTATCTAAAATATAAAAAAGCTATTAAGAAGTGACATTAATTTGTTACCTGACTTAAAAAAGACTGGTATTCAAATTTTATGTTATAAAATTTTTTAAAATAATTTACTTAAAATACATATACATTGAAAATAGACGATTTCTCTTCTTACGTAAAGGTCAATGTCAAACGTTGCCTTATTGCGTAAAATTGGA
Source organism: Brachynemurus nebulosus (assembly GCA_035578155.1). Classification (NCBI taxonomy): domain Eukaryota; kingdom Metazoa; phylum Arthropoda; class Insecta; order Neuroptera; family Myrmeleontidae; genus Brachynemurus; species Brachynemurus nebulosus. The sequence goes on along the minus strand of JAPWDM010000007.1, from coordinate 1,270,399 downwards.
AAGGAAACATTTTCTTGGAGAAATTTTCGTATATAAATGTTCGCCGAAAATCAGTTTTATTTTCAAACATATCAAATCGCGCACAAGAATTATTAACAATGGCTGAAGCGTTTATTAATTTTAATAATATAGAAAATAACATAATACCAAGCAAAAATAGAATAAAATCAGCTGTGACAAATTTTAAGCTTATTTTAAATTCAACATACTTTCTTAAGTCAAACTATATCAATTTAAGTTGGCATTCTTGTAAGTGAAGAATTTCGTGTAATTATAAATCTAAGTGGTGGAAACAATTGTCAAACTATTTACTTGGAAAAAGCACAGTTCGACAAAATTTTCGATTTTCGTAAGAAGATTAATGATTATTTTTACACAGATTGTCCACAGGATTTTTGTGAAAATTTAAGTATAAATTAATTTGTGTATAAATTAATAAATTAATTTGTGATGTACTCGTTTTAAAAAGTGAGGTTTTTGGAAAAAATGTAAAAATAAAAAATTGTTAATAAAACGAGCTGTATTATGTTTGCATTGAATACATTTCAAGAAATGGAACAATCAAAATGTATAATAGATACCCAAGTGTTAAAATAGAATAGTTTATATCTTTTAAATTACTACAAAAGTCTTGTGGAATATGTTAAAATAACCACCACAGCAACTTGTGCACAATAAAATTACTTGAAAATTTTGCACAAACAGAAAGCAACATGAATTTTAAACTATTTATTTTAGAAATGATTCATTATTATCCGTTAATGTTTATTAACAATTATTATTAAATATTAACGTAACTGTAAAACTTAGTCATTTTTTTTATTGTATTAACAAAAATTTATAATTAATGCATATTATGTGTTTATTGTAAAACTTAATTTTAGCATTATATTGTAATATCAAACCTTTTACAATAAATAATAATACAATTTACGTGTTTTGTTGATTTTTTAGCAACCATCCCTTCCTAAAGAAAAAATTATATACATATAAGATGAACATATAAACTTTTTATTAGTTGGTCAATTTTTACTAAACTGTTAAAAATAACAAAAGTATTACAATGGAGCAGTTAATAAAAACAAAATTGATTAAATCAGGTCTAATACTGAGAGAATTATTGAAAATCGTATAAGGAATAACATCATTTGAAAAGAAGTTATGAATTTCGTGAGGATAAAATTGTTAAACTGGATAGTGATTCAATTTATCGAGTTGAAGAATACGAAAAAAGAGTGTATGATTATGATCGCAAATCAAATAGTCAAAATAAGGTCTGATTTACAAAACAATATTGATCAAAGTGTTAATCGTATTAGTGGTGAAATTACTCGGTTGGAAAAAATTTGTGTAAGTCAAAATCAAAGAGAATTCCAAGCCATTTCTTCCCTTCCTTTGTACCCTTTTTTGGGGCACACTAATAATAACTTGCCGTCGGTTATTTTAAAATTTTTTTCTACTTGCCATTAATTGGTTTCTTTTAAATAATTTATATAGGCGACAATGTTTGGAAGTTCTGTAATTGCCTATATGCCTATATATGAGTCTCTTGAACTGGTCAGGTTAAGGTTTTTTTTTTAATTAAATTGGAAATAGTTTTATGGGCCCAAAATTAACCTGTACGCGAGTGTAATTAATTTCAATAATTAATGGTGGTGGTGACTGGTAGAATTGCGTTAAGTGCCCCCTTGTTCCTTTATAGGTATATAGCCTTCATCAATCTTTAAGTAATACTATTTTGAAATTGGCGCTATCTACGGTAGAAGCGGTATTTTTATTACTAAGTGTTCATTTAGTATTATGGCGTCCTCGTATAATCGAGCGATGTGTATCATTCTTAAAAGTTATCTTTTTAATGGGAAAATATTCTCTGCGAATAATATGACGGCTGAAATTTTGATAATAAATATAAGGTAGGTGATACTAAATAATTAAATATTTTAATTCGGACTTATGTAACAATTGATTTAACAAATTACTAACTATAACAATTGCTTATAACTGTAACGACCGAATCGAGGAGGGGAAAATGAATTCCCGCTACGGAATTCGGCGGGTTGGCCTAAGTTGGTCTCGTAGGGTTAGTCCCGCGATCCTAGTAGTCGCGCCAAGGACGCAACGTATAGTTGTATCCCGGAGGTTGCAACGGGGAAGGGAGATAACAATAATATCGACACTTACTTTAATTTTATTATCTAGAAAACTAAAGAAAGTTACATAAAGAAATTTAACATATGAAAATCAATACAATTATATATGATGATAGTAATGATGTCTTTACTAAAACATATAACTGATAATGGCGAATTAAGATTAAAAAAAAAAAAGGAAAAATAAATGTATAACGGCAAAACTATAAGCGAATTAAGAAATCCACTAATTGACTGGATGGTATGCTTTATCTTAAAAATTATCTCTTGACTGTACCTCTTCAAAGCGTTCCAAACCTATCATTTAGTAGAATTCGTATTTTCTAAACAAGTAATTGTGAAAAAAATTGTTCCCTAAATAAATAGTTATCAAAAGTGCCCTTCTTAACTAACTAATCCTTAAAATAAATTCCTTAACTAGATCAAAATAAATGGAGGGTGCGATTGTACTTACGGTTTCCTTTTCCTTCTACTCTGGATTAGCCGCTGATGAGAGTCCCTTCGACTTCTCTATTCACTTTTGCTCTCTCCTATCAACCGCTTTCACCCGCACACACCGCAAGTTAAACACACACTGCCGCGCGATAATTTTTTCTTCAATCAAATAAAATTTCCACGGTGGAAATTTTGTGCAAAATGTGCATTTAACTTGCCCGTTCGTTCATTGACATCGCACACTCAATCACTCACGTTGTGCAATGTCTATACTACACGTTCCTTAAGGGGGCTTGGACTTCACAATGCCCTCCCCTTATAAAAGATGCTTGCCAACATGTTGGCATCATCTTTCTACTTGAACAATCACACCCATTGTCTTATTGTCCCTAATGTAGTACTCTAGTGTTCGTAAAAAGGAAATGTCACTATTGAGTCTTTCTTCGTGGTCACTATTTTTACAACACTATTGGTTTCTAGCCGGGGGTTTACGTGTGTCTTTGCACTGTCACTCACCACTCCCGCACTAACGCGGCACCTCCATGTGTATCTGTTGCGCACGTTCTTGTAGCCCTTGATAGGGGCAGGTACTAAGATTACTTGCGGGGCTCCCTCGTTCTGTAGTAATTATTTCCTCTGGTGGCTGAATTTCGGGTACTGGTTCCCCATGCGGTATCTCGACATCGATAGACTCCTGTCCGCTCGGGGCCTAACTCGGTTTTGTAGGTGGTGGGGTGGCTGCCGTATGGAGTAGGAAATTAGTGATCGTACTCCATATCGCTCCCATTAAGTGAAATCCGAAACCCAGGGCCCGATATAAAGCCACTGCGTGTAGAATGGTACCGAAAAGGAACTTAAACAGGCGCCATACAAACCAAACTCCCAGTAGCCCAGTGATAGCGTTGCCGATTCCGGTAAAGTACCCCCATAGCTTCCGCGTATACGATTGAACTATATGTTCGAGTGCTTCCACTGTGAAGGCTTGGTTAGCTTTGATCTCTTGCAGATTCGTTGGCATGCCCGCGACGCTCCTTGCTAGGGTGGTAATTATGGCCTCTCTTTCGGCTGGAAGCATCAAGTGGGCATTGATGTCTTCAAGGTCTTTCTGGCTGTAAATCCCAGTTGATGCTAGCAGCTTCGGGCTAACATATCTTCATTCATTTGGTTTTGTTGGACTTATAGTCATCGGCGCTAACGTTTCAAAGACGGACGGCGTCAACTTGTACCACATCTCACTCAGCAGGTACATGGGTGCCAAAAAGTTGTTACAGGCCTGTTGGGAACCGTGGGTTTGTAATATACGGTTCCGGGGCGTCATAAATAGCGACCGATTGAGATGGGGGACTGGTAGTTCTCTATAACATTCGTTCACCTTCCTGACTGACACCTCCACGGGAATGCACTTTATGATGTGTACAACTTCACCTGCTGTGATGGCCGTGTACCCTGCCTCCTTCATGTAGTTGTACGCAAATTCTTCCGGGGATATGATCGCTAAGTTCAGAAGGTTTCGAATTATTTGTCGCTCCATTTCGCATTTCTGTGTTTGAATGGCACCATATAGCGAGCTAAACTCCCGTGCCACATGCTTTTCCACATAAATAAATTTTGAATTGACGTAGGTGAACAGGTCTAAATTTGCTACTCTAGTTGGTCGCCATTCCAGCGTGAATTCGTTCGGTTTCCCATCGACAATAAGTAGTTTTGGGTGTTCCGTTTGCCAGGCACCATGTCTACACACCGTCACTTCGGCTTGAATGGACAATGCGAAAGTTGTTTGCTGTGTTGTTACCGTGTAGACGATTCGCTCCCCTCCGGTTGGTTCACCGTGACTCAACTTCTGGGCGACCCCCTCGTACAGTACTACGTATTTTCGTGGATCACACTGGGACGACTCCAGCGACCGCCAGTAAGTTTCCCCCCCCCTTCAATGTCCACGCACTCTGACGTCAAATACGCGCACGCTACGCCAGAACGCAGCCGGATCTGGTTGTTATCCACATGGACCATAACGTAGTAGTCTGCTAGGGAAATCTTAATTACGGCTTGTACTACTACATTACTCCAGGATCCATATTCGTCACTATAGTCGGATCCTCGACACGAACCGTCTTGTGCAAGATTTCCTGCCAACAACACGTTCCTGGAGACCGTTCCGTTACGTGTTAACTGGTCAAGAATCTGTGTGACACTAAGGGATAGTCGTAGGTGTTTATGTGCATTCACACATTGCTCTCGGCCAATGACTGAAATGTATGATGCCATGCCTCCCCGCACCTGCGAGGTATGTGAATGCATCCCACAATGTGTAACATGTCGACTGATTTCGATCTTGCATTGATATACGTGTTCCCCTGCAAACTCTGCTACTTGTAATAGCTGTACCATTACGGGTTCCTCTCGTACATTTCGTGCCTGACCTTCGCATGGGTTAACTTCCAACAATGATATGGTCGTAATGTTGAGTCGGTCACTGGAACAATCGTATGCCACCAGCGTACTTCTCTCCGGGATTCCAAGGCACAGGAGCACGAATACGGCTAATTGCCTCGGAAGTTCTATCTCACCTGCACAGAAAATAGAGTCACACCTCACCGCTTAGACTAAGCCGTACGGAGCTACAGATTAATATAATAGTTTAATAAATAATTAATAGATTCTGTGCCAAGTCGCGTATCGTGGAGCCTAATCGTAACCCACAGGGACAGGTCATTTTATTTCTCCGTTAAATATGCTTGGGTAGTACCCAAGGATGTTCTCCAGCTTCTCCTCGGCTTCGTGTATGGGGTCGCTCAACGGGTGGTAGGGTGGGAACGATTCTCGGATCCACTTCGGGCGGCTCCATTATCGTGGTTTGGTTCTCATCAGATTCCGACTCCAGGCCAGAACTTTCATTCATGAAATCCCCATCTTCGGGGTTTCTTTCGACGTCTTCCTCTTCTCCATCAATGGTACGATTCCGTGGGGAAAGAGTAAACCAGCTCTCGACACTGTGATCGCTGGAATCCTGGGGATTGTATTCTTCGTCTTCTGCAGACTCTACGGGTGTTTCGTTGTCGCTATATACAAGCTCGGCTGGGTACTCCACTGGTTCCATGATCTCTTCGTTAATGTTTTCCGGCGCTCGAGTCGGTCGATGGTTCGGTTGTTCCCCTGTATTCTCCTCTTGTCCCGGTTCGTCCGTCTTACACAACTTTAATCTTTCTGCGTGAACTACTTGTTCTTTTCGCCCATTAGTTTCCTTAATACGAAATGTCACCGGGCCCTTTTGCTCGGTTATGCGGAAAGGTCCGGTCCACGGCTTAGAGAGCTTCTTGTTCTAGAGATTCGGTTTTAGAGTTGGATCGTAGAGGTAAACGCGATCTCCCGGTTGATATGTAGCGTCTTTTGCTTTTCTGTTAAATCGGGTCACTCGTTTTTCAATAGTGGTTGCTGATAATTCTCGAACTCGTGTAAAACATTCATGCAGTCTCTGCATCATTTCGCTGGCATAGTTTTGGTCATAATCGTAATGCAAAGGTTGTGGACGCATGATCTCATCATGCGGTAGTTCCATATCTCGTCCATGTAAGACGAAAAACGGGGTCTCATCAGTGGACGAGTGCAGTTGATTACGATATGCCATTAGTATCAACGGAAGCCATTCGTCCCAGTCTGTTTGCTGATCGTTAGATAGTGCGCTAGCATGTTTTTCAGGTCACGATGACTTCGTTCAATCATGCCATTGGCACTTGGGTGGTAAGGTGTCGTCTGTATCTTCTGGACTCCAAGTAGTTGACAGATCTCCTTCATCAACTTGGACGTAAAGTTTTTCCCCTGGTCTGTCAACAAGCATCGAGGTACGCCGTGTCGTGTGACGACGTTTGTGACGAACGCCTTTGCAACGGTTTCAGCACGTTGGTCCCGTAACGGTATGGCTTCCAAGTATTTTGAGAAGTAGTCCTGGGCGGTCAAAATGAATTTATTCCCATTCAAAGTGGGGGTAAGTGGGCCTACCACGTCCATTGCCACTCTCATAAAGGGACCTTCCGGAACTGGAACGCGTTGCATAGGGACTGGCTTCGTTGGATGGGTTTTTCTTCTAGCGCAGGAGTCACAAGCTTCACACCAATTTTTAACGTCTTTGGTCATACTGGGCCAGAAAAATCTCCGGCTGATGAATTCGATTGTGCGCTTTACTCCCTGATGTCCTGCGAACGGACTGGTATGGTAGTCGTGAAACACTTGTTTTCTCGTGGATGTTGGGACTATCAGTTGAGTGTGTTTACCCTCGGATTTGCATAATAAGTTGTTGTCATTAAGATAATACCATGTCTCTCTTTCGTTATTGCGGACTGCTTCAAAAATCTTCTTAAGCGATTCGTCTTCTTCCTGTTTCTTTCGTATTACCTCAGCGTCGTATAAAGGCTCGCAATCGGGATTTGGAGTGGTCATCACCGCCACTTCAATGGGTAATCTGGACAAAGCATCAGCATTCCCATGTTTTCCACCTGGTCGATGAGTGATCTCAAAATCGTACTCTGCGAGGCTGAGCGCCCACCGCGCTAGTCTTGAACTTGGCTCTTTTATTGATAATAACCAGTTTAGTGGTCGGTGATCAGTGACTATGCGGAAATGGCGTCCGTATAGATAACACCTAAAGTGTTTGATCCCCCAAGCAACGCTTAAGCACTCCCTTTCCGTGGTAGAGTAGTTCTGTTCTGCTGCGTTGAGTTGGCGGCCTGCGTACGCTATTGGTCTTTCGCACCCATTGATTTCTTGGCTAAGGATGCAGCCCAGCGCTACCCCAGATGCGTCCGTTGTCAGTATAAAATCGTGTTCGAATTGTGGGTATTGTAACACTGGTGGACTACAAAGAAGTTCCTTCAGTTTCTGAAATGCATTCTGAACCTCTTCGTTCCATTCGAACCGTTCGTCTTTCTTCGTCAGTATAGTCAGTGGCTTAGCGATCTCCGCAAAATCAGGAATGAAGCGTCTGTAAAACCCTGCGAGCCCTAAAAATCCTCTTAAATCCTTAACTCGGCGCGGTACTGGAAAATTCTTCACCGCCGCGATTTTTGTTTCATCTGGTCGTATTCCCTCTTTTGATATGACATGACCGAGATAAGTGGTCTCTTCTTTTACGAAATGACATTTCGAAGGCTTAATTTTCAGGTTGGCTTTCCGGAGACAGTCGAATACGCCACGAAGTTTCTGAATATGATCATCAATGTCTCCAGAACTGAATATGATGATATCGTCTAAGTATGCAAGACAGTGGGTTCCCACCAACCCGGATAAGGCGGAATTCATCAATCTTTGGAAAGTACTTGGAGCATTAATGAGTCCATTCTATGGCAGTGATAGTGCCCATCGGGAGTACTGAAGCCTGTCTTCTCCTTATCTCCTTCTTCAATTTCTACTTGCCAGTACCCCCATGCCAAGTCCAGAGTGGTGAATTTCTTCGCATTGCCAAGCATATCAAACGTTCCTTGAAGATTAGGAATGGGGTAAAAGTCCCGGTTAGTAACTTTATTCAAGGCTCCATAATCGATGCATACCCTGACCTTCGTTTCTCCATTTTCGCTTTTCTTTGGTACCATCACCACCGGTGCCGACCACGGACTTTGTGACTGGGTAATGATGCCTTCATCTATCATTTTATTTATTTCTTCTTTCAAGACCTCTCGCTGCGAGTATGGCACTCTGTATGGGGGCTTGGCTATAGGTGGGACATCCTCGACAATAATCCTATGTTTGACTCCTCGAGCTACACTTAGCTTCATTCCCTCTATATAGAATATGTCTTTATATTCATCGAGAAACTTCAGTAGTTTCTTTCTTTCTCCAGCGTCGAGATGACTGAGGTCGACATCCTTTAATACGTCTGTGTGTTCGACTGCATACGCAGGGGTCACAATTCTTCGGTCATTCTGCTTCGCTTTGGTAACGGAGTTATGCTCTGTATCCCCCAGTCCGTTACGGGTGTACTCATTGTCCCATTCTACCCGCCGTATTGCTTCCAGTTCTCCTATTACTACGTTCGCAGGTATGGTGACACTCTTGTTAGTGACGTTCACTAACTTGACTGGAACTTGCTTCTCTTTGCTCACTATTGCTATCGATCGCGCAACCATCACTCCTTCTCCCATGATTGACACCGGTTCCAATAATACTTGACAACCCGGTTCGAATCCACGCTGTATTGCAACACTAAAACATTCGGTTCGAGCTGGAATTTCGAAGCTATTTTTGAGCAAAACTAGATTGTGTTGCTTTGTTGCGACTTCGTGTTCCGCACCCTTCACTTCACTATTTAAGCTTGTTGGTCTAGGAGTTCGTTTCGTTCGGATGTCTGGATTTTGGTGTACCATAGCTTGAGTAGTGATCGTGGTAATACAAGGGCCGTCGTCTTCCGAATCGGACACATGTGCGTTTACCGGCTTTGCAGTTGGCACATAGTCTCGTTGGTGGACTTCGGCACAAGATGTACTGAAGCACGGTCCCCTTTTGGGTGGGCGACTCTTTCCCTCTGACCTTGACTCGACCAGTACACTCTCAACTTTTCTTCTCTCGACGTTCATTCGATGCCGAAGCTTCTTTGCTTTTTGAATTTCTTCTTTAATTATAACCTTTGAGTCGCTATACACTTTTTTTCGTTGGCTCTCCGTTGAATCTCCGTCTCCCTGATTCATCTTTTGACGGTTAGATTTTCTACGTCGTTTTTTCTTTTCCTGTCTTGCTGTTGATGGACCCTTTACTGGTTCATGTAATTCCGTTTCGGTAAAATTTAGAGTAAACTGAGGCTGCGCTACTTGCAGTGGGATGGAGATAGTTCCAATATTAAGGCACATCGAACTGTAACAAACTTGAACCTGGTACTGTGTGAAAAAGTCACGACCGAGAATTCCATCCGCATCGATGCTTAATTCTTCATTATAAACATTCGCTATAGTAGCCCAACTTTTCCCATTTTATCGCAGCTCCAACTGTACCACGCCTAAGCTCTCAAATGTTGTACCAGTTACTCCCCTTAATGTTAATGTGTGGTTATGATTGATGTAACACCCCTTCACTTTACTCCTCTTAATCAGAGTCACCGCTGATCCTGTGTCGACTATAAGGGATACAGGCTGTTCCCTAATCATAAATTTTACCAATGACGGGATTTGTTGATATTTTGAGTCCGTCATAGTACCTGGAACAGCGATAATTTTCCTCTGAATCTTTATTGACTTTCCCGCGCGGCCTGGGGTCCGGTCGGCGGGTTTCCCCCGTTTAAAGTAGGCGCCCTGCTACTCGATCTACGGTGGTTTTGATTGGCGCGCCCATCTGTTCTTCTTTGCTGATAATGACTTTGCTCGTTTCCCCGCCTTCCTTGTGGTGATTGTACAGGATCTCGGGAACTATAGTCAGCATTAGACTCCCTGTTCTGATTACGGGATACTGTAGCACACCTCCATTCAAAGTGTCCCGGTCTCTTACATCTCTTACACACCACCGCGTTAGGACAGTTTCTTGCCATATGTCCACGACCGTAACAGCGGAAACAGCCATCATATTGTTCTTCATATGGTCGTCTACCCCTATTCTGCACCCGCGAATTTCCCCTTTCAGCGCTGGGGCTGTAGACTGGTGGATGGATTTCTTCGTGGTCATCCAGCTCCATTCCTGCTATCGCATATGTCGCTTCTCTTATTCGCTTCGTATTGTCGTGAATTCGTTGCTGATTTTCTTCTTCCTTAAGGGCTATCTCGACCGCTCGATCTAAAGTTAATCTTGGTTCTAGAGCTAGTACTAGTCCTACTTGTTTCAGTAAGTCCGCCCTTAAAACATCCCTAAAACTGTTAAGCATCAAGTCGTATACGAATGCCGTAGCTGCGTCTTTTGCTGCGGGGGTGAACGTTAAAATACGAGATTCCATGGCCTGGCGTCCTGCCTTCTTTAACCGAGTGAGGAATTGCTTCACGGACTCTTTGGGTAGTTGTTTGATTGATGTTAGGGCTTCAAGTCCCGAAGATTTTGTTGCAGCATAATTCGCAGTGAGTTTTCTCTTGAGATCATCATACGTGGTGACTGGTTCGCCAAAAGCTTCGATAGTTTTGAAGAACTCGTATGCTTCTCCGACTAGTTTACATTTCACCACTTTCAGTAGCTGTTCCTTTGACAGACTATCCAAAGCAGCTTGGAGTTCCAACCTCTCAAAAAATTCTTCAACATTTTCATCACCTGAGAACGGTGTGATTGAACTAGCAAAACTGCTAAGTCTCTGAATTTCGATAACTTGGATTGTCGGTTTCACTTCGCTGGTTCCTGGTACTGCTCCCCCCGGCATCGTGAGTAATATTTATTATTTCAACTAACTTAAACGGGAATTAATTCAACCAAACGTGAGAACACCACAAGATCAATCACTCGTTTAAACCACAGATATATGACCTATAACTAGACCGTTTCCACTTTCCTATTTAATTGTAAACTCGTTTCACTCAGATATACTAATCTAAATTCCTTTGAGCGAAGGCTCAGTGGAACTATTATAACTTTTTATAGTACTATTGTGTCCCCACTCATACGATTATAACACACGCAAACGTTTATTTAGATTTAATACGAAAAATAACGCAAGCAAAAGTTTATTTAGATTTATTTATTATTTGTTTACAATATAAATTAAATCAACAACAATGGAAGGAAAAATGTTTATCCCTTCCTTTGTTTTACAGTGGAATAAAACTCGTACACACTTATTCGTGGGAAAAGGATATAGGATAGAGAGAGAGAGCGATAAGGTCACTAAATAAATAACAACAACGTAGTGGCACAGTTTACTTTTCCCTAAATATATTTTATTTTATTTTATTTATATTTTTAAATTTGATTTTTTCCTTATTTACGAGTATTTCCTAACCAGACAATTTATTATAATAAAATCTCGTAATCAAATATAAAATTTGTGATGAGTGCGCATTAATCCAAGTTCCAATTTGAGATGTGATCTCAATATAATTCGGAGCCTACGTTATATTTATTGCTTTTTTTTTGTACTATATGTATAGTTGTTAGGTTTTTCTTCCCTTAGTACTCGTTAGTCGATAATAATTAATCTCTTTTTAAATAGTTTGTAAAAGAAACAAGAGATACAATTAAGATAATTTTTATTTTAAATAATTTAATCGTTTTTACAAGGAAATAATACTAGCAAGTATTAAGTTTCACAACAATACATATACTACATACTCTATTTTGCATGTTTGCACTTTATTGCTGTACACACTGGCATATGTTTGTTAATTTTTCAATACGTGAACATCTGCTTACGGACTAACGACCTTGTCTACGTATAGGTACAATGTTAATTACATGTCCACTCATCAAAATCCGTACAAAGGTGTAATAAACTTTGCTACACTCTACAATAAAACTAAAACACCGATTATCTTTATTTTCGTGCCACTACAAAATAATTCCACCCCTTTCAATAAACTTTCAGTGGGTTTACCTTCCAAATTCTGCCTTACTTATGCCGCTTGTTTCGTTGGGAGGGTTCCCGAACTTACCTTTGCTACCCTCACTTCTTGTTCCTTCACGATGATAGTAATTTTTTTTTTTTAAGTCTAATTGATTTTTCTTTCCGTATGGAAATATAACAACTATGATAGGTATAATCTTTACAATAAAATCTCTAATCACAATCAGTCTCTTTTTTTTTTTCGTAAGTGTCCCCTAACTTTTGACGTATACCCTACATTGACAAAAGAGAAGAAAATAAAAACGGACAGTACCCTTTTAGACAAATGCTCCTAAACCTCCCCGTATTCCTATTGTGGACTAGACCCCACACCTGACACCACTTTGTAACGACCGAATCGAGGAGGGGAAAATGAATTCCCGCTACGGAATTCGGCGGGTTGGCCTAAGTTGGTCTCGTAGGGTTAGTCCCGCGATCCTAGTAGTCGCGCCAAGGACGCAACGTATAGTTGTATCCCGGGGGTTGCAACGGGGAAGGGAGATAACAATAATATCGACACTTACTTAACTTTAATTTTATTATCTAGAAAACTAAAGAAAGTTACATAAAGAAATTTAACATATGAAAATCAATACAATTATATATGATGATAGTAATGATGTCTTTACTAAAACATATAACTGATAATGGCGAATTAAGATTTAAAAAAAAAGGAAAAATAAATGTATAACGGCAAAACTATAAGCGAATTAAGAAATCCACTAATTGACTGGATGGTATGCTTTATCTTAAAAATTATCTCTTGACTGTACTTCTTCAAAGCGTTCCAAACCTATCATTTAGTAGAATTCGTATTTTCTAAACAAGTAATTGTGAAAAAAATTGTTCCCTAAATAAATAGTTATCAAAAGTGCCCTTCTTAACCAACTAATCCTTAAAATAAATTCCTTAACTAGATCAAAATAAATGGAGGGTGCGATTGTACTTACGGTTTCTTTTTCCTTCTACTCTGGATTAGCCGCTGATGGGAGTCTCTTCGACTTCTCTATTCACTTTTGCTCTCTCTGTGGGCTTCTCCTATCAACCGCTTTCACCCGCACACACCGCTAGTTAAACACACACTGCCGCGCGATAATTTTTTCTTCAATCAAATAAAATTTCCACGGTGGAAATTTTGTGCAAAATGTGCATTTAACTTGCCCGTTCGTTCATTGACATCGCACACTCAATCACTCACGTTGTGCAATGTCTATACTACACGTTCCTTAAGGGAACGTATATATATATATATATATATATATATATATATATATATATATATATATATATATATATATATATATATAAATTAATTAAGTTTAATTCTTTCCCCTTTTTAGCGATTGGAAAGGGGGCGTGAAATTCTTCACCACTCTTTGGCGGCTCCCTAAAATTCTTAAGGATGGCCGTGGTGGCGCCGGGTTTGGACCAAATTGGCAAATCGGACAATTTGCTGGGTAATATAACCTATTGTATAGTTTAGTGTACAGACAGATCAGTTAAATTCCTGTTAGATTGTGAAAAATTGTAAATTATTGGGTATTTAGCCAAAATATAATGTTCTTTGATGAAATGAGGAACGTGGCTCAAAATGGCGACGTTTCTAGTGTTCACGTGACCTTGATACGGGGTGAATAGAACACTAGTGAATTCTGTTGTGATTAAAACCGAACTATTTGACGTTTACGAATGACTATGGCGCGAGGTTTAGGGGTGTGTCTCGCTTTCTGTCAAACGGTGATCTATTGTGTTTTTTGATTGTTCAGATAATACTAGTTTCTCTCCTTTTTTTTTTTAAAAAATGGAATTAGCATGAAATGATTCTGTGTTCCTTTTGGTATTTAAAAATTTTAATTGAACATTCGTGTTGTTAATTATCGACCACTAATGCTCGATAGTTCGGGATAGCAGATTATTTCCCACAAATAATTAACGAATATAATAAAATATCGTACCTTATTTAAACTGATGAACCCTTTTTTAATTTCAAATTTATTCCATAAAGGTGACGTTTAATTAAAAGAAAACAATTAATTATCACAGAATTTACTATTGTTAATTACGTAATGTAATTTTCTAGAACAATTGAATTGAATGAATTAAAAAGAACTTATTTTTAAAGAGAACACTCCTCGAAGTTATTCACGGCAAAGCTGAATTAAAAGTGAAAAGCTTTTCCTGAGAACAATTTTTGACTCGTGAGCAGAAAAAGCATTAAAGTTCTATCCTTTTCTAATTTTTATGTGCCATTGTCATTCGCGCATCGTCTAGAGAATTTAATTTTAACAATTTATATTTCATGTATTTCATGGTGAATTTTATATTTTGGCGCCTTTGTAAACGTCAAGTTGACAGTTAATACAGTATCGTATGAAATTTGTGTTGTTAACAATTTTAAATAAATGATTACAGTAGTAAACTAATTTTTAGTATGAATTAATTATTTCTTTTTTGTTTCTGTGTACATAAATATAATTTTTTTTGTTTTTTTGACTGACATGGAAAACATTCAGCTTCTGTATAGTTGTATGGTGGTTGTCGGAGGGCACTTCGTCGCACCTTTGGAAAAGCAAAGAGAGTTTATAACAAAATTAATTGGAGATAAAATAAGTAATTTAAGAAAAGCAAACGAAGAAAATGTTTCCCAATGGCGCAAACAATCTGAGAATTTGTTGAATGAATTTACGGAAGAATTCAAAGGTTTTAAACACCATATGCGATTAATCTTAAGAGACTCGATAGCAGAGAGTAAGACCAGTTACTTTCAAGTAATTGATGAAAACTTTACAAATTCCTTGACAGAATTAAAAATCGGATTGGCAGTGTTAAACGAGAATTGTTAGTACGTAAAAAAGTGAGTCAATCAGGAAATTAATAGTTGAAATTGGAAAGTGTTAGAACAAACACCATGTTGCCAGATTATTTAAATAATGAAGAAAATTCCGCTAATCAAAAAACAATTGGCCAAGAACTTGATATAATTTTTACTCGAGAAAATTTCATTTTATTTCAACCATTGGTGGAGTTTATGATCAATTTCAAGCAAGAAGTTTTGGATAAAAAAACGGTATTTCATTGATGATAATTTTGTCTCATTTGGTCGAGAATTTAACAAAGAAATAAAAAAGGAAAGCGGAAAATTATTTTTCGATATATTAAAAGAGTGTAGAGATAAACTTAACATCTTAGAAAAACCGTGTTGGGTGACCTAAATAAACTTAAAACAGAAGAAAGTGGGTTTCCGTAAATACTATATAAACACATTACGTAACAGAGTGACTCAATAACGTGTCAAGTTATACATATATATTAACGACTCGAGTTGTACACATTTTTAATTTTTTTTTTTGTTTAGTGTTGATATTTTACAAAATGAACAAACACGACGGAGCACTTTATGTGGACTTACAGGGGTTCAGAGGTCGAGAGGGTGAATTTGTTTTGAAAGAATTGGCCCTGTTAAAAAATCAGTCAATTCTGCACTTAATTTTAAAGCCACCTTACGACTGGGAAAATTTAATCGGCAAATATAAAAATGCAAACACCTATATAAGTCGGAATATTCATCAACTCTATTGGGACGATGTATATGTTCCCTACAACGAAGGAATAAAAAAAATTCAAGAAATTATCGACGACAACCTTGGCTTGGGAGATATAATAGTAGTGAAGGAAAAAGTGTAAATGAATATAAGACATGTTTAATTATGGTGCGGTAAACCTAGAGACAATAACAACTGAAAAACTCACTGATGGAAGTGAAATGACGTGTATAAACCATAAATATACAATTAATAAAAGATTTGCATTTAGAAACGTTCAAATTTATAAAAAAAAAAAAAAAAAAACACTAGAAAATTTGTAATATTAAAAAAAGTGTGTATTTTTTTATTGTATATATTTTCTATTATTTATATCTTTATATATATATATATATATATAATATATATATATATATATATATATATATATATATATATATATATATATATATATATATTTTATCTATATTTTAAAATAATTTATTTAGTGATAATTTTATGTATAAATTAGAATTAACTTTTCTCAAATTATTCTTTCATATGTATATTTTATATAATTTTAGTTTAGAAATAAGTATTATATGTAATAATAGTATTTAAGTATGTGTATATATTAATCATTTAAGAATAAGTGTGTAAATAGAATAATTTTTGTAGTATAAAAATCTTTTTTTTATTTATTTACATTTCAGGTCAATCATATACACATACACATAAAACAGTTATGTATACAAAAAAACACATTCCTTACGAACGCACAGTTGTATAAAAAAAACTTGAATAAGTACAAAAACCAGTTTTACAACGTAAGAATCCACTCACAAAAAATGTACATTCATTCATTTATTTTTATAAACAATCTAGAGAAGGTCATTGAAGATATTCATCTACAAAAAAAATTTCACTTTCATTCAAATCCAAGATTAAACAACATATACAATTAAAAAATTTCGCTTTCACTCAAATGCAAAAATTGGGTCAAGTCTGCGGCTAAAAACTGGGTGAACTTGTGCTGTGGGCGGGGGTGCTTTTGGTCAATATAGATTAGTGGGTCAGTGGATTAACGGGACAATATGGGTCAATGGTTTAGCGGTCATTGACCCCAACTGTGCTCGAACAGGTGTAGTCTTACTACTAAATTCTTCTAGTAAAAAAGTACTTCTTTTTTATTGACCAATAAGCAAATTTGTTCAATAGTTGAAAAACTATTCCCAGATACATTTGTAGGTTTCCTTCTTTTTTGTCTTTGTCGTACACTTTTCAACACTACACCAGTGTCCTTAATCAGTGGTTTTATTTAGTTAGTTTTTTATTTAGTGAAATATGCTATTTTCAATTAGAATAAACTATTTTCGTTTGATTTTAACTGATTTGAACATTCTAAGCAGTACATATTGACATCCAGTGATTTTTGTTTTTCAAAATTATATTTTTAATAGTATTAAATATTTTGCAATGAATCCAGTCTTTCAGTTATTTTATGTATATGCTTACAGTTAAGTTATAATATATCATTAATGTCATTTGTTTTCGGTTTCTTTAAGAAATATTCTTCTGTAATCAAATTATTATTGAATAAACAGAATTTACATAAAAATATAAAATAGTGTTATTAACTTATTATTATTATTTCGTAACCTAATGTTCAATTAGTACCCTGTCAACTATTTATTTGTTTGATTGGAATTAGAAAAAGACAATCATACGTTGACAAAGAAACTATCAAAAATGTCTGGGAATATTTTTTCAACTACAGTTGGGCATAAAAGTTTGAAATTTGAACTGGAAATATGACGAGATAAATTATCTGCACAGGAAGTTTTTCAAAATTTTGATGACCATAAAATATATTCAATTCTACCGGATTTTACGGTTTTCCACAAATATATATATATATATATATATATATATATATATATATATATATATATATATATATGGAAATTTTCCACATGATTAAAAAAAGCGGACATATGTTTTTTTGTTTTTTTGGTTATTCTGTTTTGTAAATAATTTATATTTTTTCATTTTCAATATGTTTGTGCGATTTTTTCTGTGGTAGATAGGGATGTATAAATAAATTTCTAGATTGAAACAAAAACCATATAAAAAGTCTGGAGCTGTATTTTTTGCTTTAGTTAAATTTCAGTATTTGTGAATTTGTTGTTGTAAAATAATTTTTTTGTGATTTAATTGTGTTCAGTATGGTGAACATTAATTTAGCTAATGTCATTCATAGGTTAATGACAACATTTCAAATAAAAAATTTCGTCTCATACCTGGTAACATACCGGGAGACTGAATTACATGATATACTTAAGGACATAATAATTCAATCAATTGAAGATACATCGTTTGTTATTGAACATGATTTAATCTTAGCATTTAATTCTGAATCTAACCAAAATACCCTGGAACAGAATGAAAATTTCCTTCGTGATTATGATGAGGAACCGGATGAGAACATATCCAGAGAAGTTGATGAACCATCAGATGGATAAGAATATTTTGTAGATTTAAAATGTAAAGAAAAAGCTGTTAAATTCTGAAAAAGCGGTGCAAAAAAAGAAAAGCTTTTGAAGCAATACAGAAGAATTTCAGAAGAGTGAAACATTTAAAGCAGTTATATCGGTGGGAAAAGCAGGTTGAAGAAGGCGGAAGTAAGAGAGATAAAGTAATTTTCATTAATTAGTATGTTTTAAATGATTTTTAAGATGCAGTAGATAGAGGAGCGATAATTCATGACATGACAATAATATTCTTGTATGACTTAACAAAATCAAATTTTAATATTACTTGCATAAAATGTAAAGTTTTAGTCAGATATCAACAGGTATATTTTAATATATTTTAGCCAGTTATAAATTACAAGACGACTCACTTGCTGAAAATCTTAGAGAAATGTTTTTATTTTACTAATTGTCAGCGAAAATGACTACTGGCTCCTCAAATTAGCTTTAGTTTTGAGATTTTAGACTTTGAATTACAACTTTAAGTAAAAACAGGTAAACTAGTATTTTTCATGTATTTTTCACATATGCTATACAAATTTTAATATACTAAAGCATATCCACCCTATTTCAAAATTTACCCTCAATTTTACCTGAACAGCCCCTCCGGTAGGTCCGATCCTGAATTTATACACATCAATAGAAAGCTCTCTAAAAATAAACAGCCTTATTAATGAGGAAAATAAAATCATACTAACACCATTTTTGCATCACATTAGAATCATTTTAGTAAAACCATATTAATAAGCAAATGTCGGGTAAAAACTTTGCTTTTGTATGCTATTAGTGCTTGGTCGTATTAATGAGCCCACTTAAAGTAATACTAAAATCATTTTAAGCTTAGTAGTATTTTAAAATTTAAAATCAATTTAACCCACGTTTTACACTATTTTAAATACTATTTCTATGGTAATAATTTTTTTTAATATAATTTTTTAATAATAGTAAAATGAAGGAGATTAATATAAACGAAGAAATTTTTGAAGTGTAAAAGTTAATTTACTGGGCTAGTTACCAGGAGATACTGGGTTCGATTCCCGGCCGATCCGGATAATTTTTTCAATCACTTTGTGATTTTTAATTTAATTCGTAATGATATGACTCAAATTAATAATAATCCCAGAGAAAGAGTTAATTAGCGATATTCTAAAGGATGCTCATGCTCATACTCATGCTCATGCTCATGCTCATGCTCATGCTCATACTCATACTCATACTCATGCTCATACTCATACTCATACTCTACTTGTTCATACTTACTTTGCTTCATTTGCTTACAATAATTTTCGTATACCTTTTCCAATAATTTTTGGGATGACTTTTCGAGAGGGTGTTATTAGTGACCACAAACTTTCAAGATGTTAAATTATTTTTTATTACTCATGCGGGAGAAGTACTAACTTAGCGCACACATTTCTGTACGCAAAATAGCTGTTTGTCCACTGTACTCTTCTCGCATACTTTTTTGCGTGTGGAAAGTAACTTTCCACACGCAAATTGACAATAAAACACGCAAAATTTAATCAAAACACGCAAAGCCGCCTCTTAATTTTTCATTTAATGAATATTTCATAATTATTTCTATAGAAACCACCAACAAAGTAATTTTGCGTGTTTTATTGTCAATTTGCGTGTGGAAAATTACTTTCCACACGCAAAAAAGTATGCGGGAAGATTACAGTGGACAAACAGCTATTTTGCGTACAGAAATGTGTGCGCTAAGTTAGTACTTCTCCCGCATGCGTAATAAAAAATAATTTAACATCTTGAAAGTTTATGGTCACTAATAACACCCTCTCGAAAAGTCATCCCAAAAATTATTGGAAAAGGTATACGAAAATTATTGTAAGCAAATGAAACAAAGTAAGTATGAACAAGTAGAGTATGAGTATGAGTATGAGCATGAGCATCCTTTAGAATATCGCTAAATGAGTCTACTCAAATAATGATTGCGATAAGATATTTAGCAAAAGGTTCATATGACCAAGATGTAGACGATTATTCGCTCGGTTACGACCACAATTTATTCAATTTCCTCAACGAAGCGTATTACAAGAAATAAAAATTGGGTTCTATGAAATCGCCTATTGTCTGTTAGTTGTCATTTTAAAATAATTCCATAAATATTAAAATAAAATAAAAAATTACAATAATATTTTTTGTAATCCTAGCAAGTCGCAAAAATAGTAAACAATAATAATAAACCATGGCGACAAATGCCTTTGATTTGTAATTTCTAGTTTTTACAGTATATTTTACTTACATTGACGCTTTAGGTAATATTCAAATGTTACTGTTTTATACGTCAAAAATGCATTGAAAAATAAGAAAATTAAATGTCACATTTCTGCTTGTACTTTTTTTTTAAATTTTACATCACTTATATTCACCAAAAATTGGATATTTATTGAGAAACATTTTTAACTATTTTTACGTATGTGTCTAAATATTAAAAATATAATTTTATATAGATATTTTTTTTCAAAATGCAACATCATGCAATCTTACTGAACGCAATCTTTTTAAAGTCTTTTTAAAACAATTTTAACTAAAATTGAGACTTACAAAGAAACAAAGAAATAATATCCGCAGTTAATTATCTTAATAATCTACTAATAAAATCAGGGCTAGAGACTAGCAAAAAAATACTTTTCTAACAATCGAAAACCGAACTCTTATCATCAATAAACATGCTAATAAAATAACTCTTTGATTAATTTAGACATTATTATACACACAGTGCAATAAAAATATCCATTATATATCAAAAACATTAGCAAAAATTCTTATAAATAAAAAAATAATAATAATAATAATAATAATAATAATAATAATAATAATAATAATAATAATAATAATAATAATAATAATAATAATAATAATAATGGTGGTGAGGACACCTATAGCAGCTGCCCTTGGCAACCGTGAGGGATATTTATCCCCCATTGGTGTCAAGGAGGCTAAGGGTTCCAGGGGTAGTTTATGCGCAATACAGTAATCTTCGGATTCCATTAGCCTCTGACTACCCAAGATCGGCACCTTTCCTTCTCGAGGTACCACTGTTTTCACAAAAGATGCCGGATCTAGAGGAGTAATCCTCGAAAGTTCATTTATTATCCTATTTTATTATTTCGTTTCGTTTTTATTATTTTTTGTTTTCGTTATTTTTATTTCTTTTTGTTTCAGGTTTTCTTTTATCTTTTGTTTTCTTTTTTTGTTTTTTTTGGTTATGTTTTCGTTCTTCTTTGTTGTCCCAACTTCAAGTCATCTTCGGGACCCACACTAGCTCGTGTGTGGCTTAGCGGCGTTGCCTGGAAAAGGGGATCCTGGTGACTGAGGGAAGCCGTTACTTGCGAGTACGGCGGAACAACACGTCACTTTGGCCCTGGCTTCAGGCATAGACCGTGGCTGCGGTTATGCACCGGCCGCAGTAAATTCGAGCGCCCCGGGGTCGTGCGTGTCACTGGGGCAATGGGCTTCGTCCCTAGGGCCCCTCATTCCCGTATCCCTGGCGTGGGAGTCCCACGTCCCTTATGAGGCTCCGTGGAGGGTGGGGAGCGGGGTGGGGGTTTTTTCGTATAAATTCGTATGGGTGATACAAAAATTAATTTAACGGGCGAGTCCGGGCCCGAAAAACCGGACGCGAACCCTGCTCCGCCGCCGTCACCTGGCGTGAGCACTGGTAGTGAGGCTCGTCCTACTACCGCCTTGGCTGTACCCGTTGCACAAGCTAGTGGAGCGAGTACACAATCAAAAAAGGGTAACCCTCCCTCAAAAAAAGGGAAAAGTCGTGGGAGTCCAATGCAGTTGGGCACCCCAAGAACGCAAGTAGTAGATTTTGTAAAGTTTTTGGTTTTGAAGCCTACGGAAGGTGATTTCAGCAAAATGAGTCCCTTCCAGTTGGCTAAGTTAGTTAAAGAATGTATTGGGCATGTCAGGAATGCTAAAATATCGGGCAAAGGGTTGCTCGTGGAGGCATTCTCAGCGGCACAATCAGAAAAGATATCCAAACTGAAAAATCTCGGGCAGTACGCGGTGGAGGTGACTCCCCACGGGGTATTAAATTACTCTCGGGGCGTGATCATGCACCCCTCACTAGCGTACTGCACCCTCGAAGAGATAGTGTCGGAGATGTCTCCACAGGGGGTAATTGAAGCGAAGAGGCTCAAGTTTAATAGGGGGAATAAATATCCAAATTCCCCCCTGATATTGTTAACATTTAACAGGACCACCTTGCCGAAAGAGGTGGTTCTTGGCCTCTTCGAAAAAATAGACGTACGTCCGTACATTCCGGCGCCTATGAGGTGCTTTAACTGTCAGAAGTACGGACACGTCTCACAAAGATGTAGTGTACAGCAGCAAATTTGCGTGTGTGGCAGGCCGTTACATGAGGGACGGCCATGTGACGAGCACATTAAATGTGTTAACTGCGGGGGCAATCACTCGGCTAAGTCGAGGAATTGCCCCAAATTTAAAGAAGAATCAGCCATCCAAGAGCTGAGAACCATGGAACGACTTACATACCCGGAGGCACGCCGTAAACTTTTAGGCAATATGCCCCGTCGTTCCGCCTTGGATGGCTATGCACGCGCTGCTGCAGCCCCCGCCCCTACAGCGGCTAGAGAAAATAATGACATTAAAGAACTGAAGGAAACGATGCGCAAAATGCAGGAATGCATGCAGCTAATGCAACAGAGTTTTACGCGCTCAGTGGGTGTAAATGTACCTACACCCACCTCAGCCGCTGTCGCGTCAGCCAAGGTCCCTGAGACCAAGAGGGTGCTTACAACCACCCCTCAGGGGCCAGTCGTACGTAATGTGACGTCTCCTTCCAAAAGGAAGACGTCACCAAAGAAGTCACCGCCAAGAAGGCGTCACAGTGAGGGGGAGAAGAAGGTGGTAAATCCAAGGTCCCCCAAAAAGGGACCCTCCACAACCACCTCGGAGGCAGAAACCATGCTGCCTCCACAATCGACGGTGCCACTGCCACAACGGCCAACGGCACCGTCCCGACCGGGCACACCCGAACGCCCGGTCACCCCCCTCCCGAGTCGCTCTATCCAAACACCGATGAGCGACTCGGAAAGTACGACCGCGTCGGTACGTACGGGTATAAAGCGCCCGACGTCCGACGCCTATACTAACACCTCGGCCACCGAATCTGACAATTCGGACGCCGAGGTGAAAATGATTAAACGAAAGAAAGGCTGGCCCAAGGGGAAACCTAGGAAGTAGCCACACTTCCTAGGGAGCAACCCTAAGTAGTAGCAAAAATGGCGATCATACAATGGAACTGTAATGGTGTAAAACATCATTACTGTGAATTGCAGATGCTTCTGGCTGAGCACACGCCTATGTGCGTGTGCTTACAAGAAACACACTTAAAGCCGGCGGAACAATTTTCAATAAAAAATTACCATATCCGCCGGCACAACGTAAGGCCAGACATCAGGGCGAGGGGGGGTGTTGCCATCATTATAAAAGATGGCGTCCCCTTCCGGGACCACCCATTAAACACCCCCCTACAAGCTATTGCAGTACAATTTTTACAACCGCCACAGTTCACAGTATGCTCGGTCTACTTACCAGATTTCGACTGGAATGTCGAAAACCTGACCGAGCTTACCTTACAGTTACCACGTCCATTTTTGTTACTAGGAGATTTTAATGCTCACAACCCCATGTGGGGCTGTAGCACAAGAGACGCCCGTGGAAGACTCATAGAACGGTTTCTAGACGAGTCTGAAACGGTCTTGTTGAATACCGGTCAAGGTACTTTCATTAACGCAAGAACCGGTGAGCTGTCGGCTATCGACTTATCACTCGGCTCACCGGTCATGGCACACCGTTATGAATGGACGCTGGGGTCTGATTCATACGGCAGTGACCATATTCCAATCATATTGAACAGTACCACGCCGATGACTCCACAATCATCTTCGCCGAGATGGCGTCTCCGTCAAGCTGATTGGGAAATGTACGCTAATTCATTCCGTACACCCGAGCTGACTGGAAACGTAGAAGATGATGTGGAGAAAATGTCCTCCAGTGTCATTGAAGCAGCATATACGAGTATACCGAAGTCGTCCAACATTCCACCCAAACGTCGCGTACCATGGTGGAATGAAGTCGTGAGTGTAGCAGTTGCAGAGAAAAAGCGGGCGTACAACGAACTCAGACGTCGCCCCACGCAGGAAAATGTGATAGCCTACAAGCGTGCTCAAGCACGATGTAAAAGAACAATTAAAGAGCAAAAGAGGCTATCATGGGAGCAATATGTTTCGGCCATTAATACCTCCACGACCACCTCAGAGGTATGGAGAAGAGTGAGGGCCATTACTGGGAAATATTCCCGTTCACCTATGCCCTCCCTTCTCATCGTCGACGGTCGAAACATCACTGAACGCGCAGAAATAGCTAATTGCTTAGCTAAGCACTTTGAGCGCGTCAGTGGCTCCCAGAATTATGACCCGGACTTCCTGCGGATCAGGATCGAACACGAACAAAACGATCTTGATTTTTTCTCAGATGAATCCCTCCAGTATAACCAACCGTTTTCTATGCAAGAATTACTGGAGGCGCTTCGGGGATCTGGGGACACCTCCCCTGGACCTGATGAGGTCCCCTACGCCATGATCCGGAACCTACCTTATCCTGGTAAGTGTAGGTTGCTGGATCTGTACAACGAAATTTTTAGGC
Source organism: Brachynemurus nebulosus (assembly GCA_035578155.1). Lineage (NCBI taxonomy): Eukaryota > Metazoa > Arthropoda > Insecta > Neuroptera > Myrmeleontidae > Brachynemurus > Brachynemurus nebulosus. The sequence continues at coordinate 1,245,573 of JAPWDM010000007.1, read as the reverse complement.
AAGGCGTTTACCCTCCGCAGTGGCGAGAAGCTACCATCATTCCGCTGCTAAAGGAGGGTAAAGATTCATCGCAACTAACTAGCTATCGTCCAATATCCTTGACTTGCTGTTTCAGCAAGGTATTGGAAAAAATGGTGAACAACCGTCTCGTCTGGTGGCTGGAATCCCACAATCTTATACCTAAACATCAATGTGGGTTCCGCCGATACCATTCGACTACGGACCATCTTGTTCGCCTCGAGAATGCCATTCAAGACGCGTTTCTCCAACGAAAACACCTTGTGGCCGTGTTTTTCGATTTGGAGAAAGCTTATGATATGACCTGGAGGTATGGCATTCTCAAGAAGCTGCACGACTGGGGTTTAAGAGGTAACCTCCCTCAGTTCGTAAAAAGTTTTCTGACTGACCGTTCCTTCCGTGTCCGGGTAGGTGACACTGAGTCTGAGGCCCACTCCCAGGAGAATGGTGTTCCTCAAGGCTCCACTATTAGTGTCACCTTGTTTTCCATCGCAGTCAGTCATATTGCAGCTTCAGCCCCAATTCGTCGTTGCTTGTACGTTGATGACCTCACCATATTCTATGCAGCCGATTCCATCGAGGATATCCAACAACGGCTGCAACAAGGCATCAACGAAGTGGTGACTTCTGCAGAAGCTCTTGGTTTTCGATTTTCACCCCAAAAGACATCGGTGGTTCACTTCTGCAGAAAGCGCAACGCACATCCGGATCCTGTCCTCACCTTAAAAGGATCCAATCTCCAGTGCGTTGATAGCGTCAGGTTTCTAGGACTCATATTTGATAAACAACTTACGTGGCGCCCACACCTCCAAGCCTTAGCTGCGAGTTGTCGCAGGACAATAAACATGCTTAAGTGCTTGGCTGGTGCATCGTGGGGTGCGGGCCGGGAGTCGTTGCTTCGCCTGTATCAATCGCTAGTTCTGACTAGGATTGATTACGGCAGCATTGCTTACTCCTCCGCCCGGGCGTCTGCGCTTTTACTCCTAGATCCTGTTCACTATGCAGGCATACGACTGGCTACGGGAGCATTTCGAACGAGTCCTTCTATGAGCCTCTGCGTAGAGTCGGGTCTGCCTCCGCTGCGACTGAGACGTGAGCGTCTCTTGCTCAATTATGCAGCGGGGGTATATGCAACACCTACGCATATTAATCACCCGACTCTATTCAGATACCGTTTACAGGGGCTCTACGGTCGACGTCCCACCATAAGTCGACCAGTGGCCGTTCGAACGCAGGAGTTATTAGAGAGTCTGCACTTACAGTTCGCCAAGGTACTTCCCAAACGTCCTATGGAAGTACCTCCTTGGCTGATCCCTAACGTAAGGTGTCGTTTCGACCTGACTGGTCTCAACAAGGAGGAGACCAGTTCATTCGAATATCGATCCCGCTTTTATGAGATCATTAGCGAACTCGACTCTCTCTGCATATACACAGATGGTTCCAAAACAGCTACGGGTGTTGGAAGTGCCATCGTCATTCGTGACGATCCTCACGCTTGGTCACTTCCTCCCCAGGCCACTGTGTATACTGCAGAACTATTTGCTATTTGCAAGCCCTGCGATTCTGTCAAACATCCGAAGACAGCGCATTCCTTATTTGTTCCGACTCGTTGAGCGCGTTGCAAGCGATCTGCCACTCTCATACCATCGATCCACTGGTGCAGAACATCCGAACGTGTCTCTACATGCTCCGCCAAAAGTCTATCACCTTCTTTTGGATTCCCGGACATGTGGGGATACCTGGCAATGAACTCGCCGACCAGGCAGCACGTCATGCAGCCGAAGTCGGTGAGCCACAGGACATTGCCATACGCCCAGAGGATCTGAGAGTGTGCATTAGATCGTCGATCGATCAGAAATGGCAACGTGAGTGGAACAACCTCACGGCGAAGCTCAAACAGGTGAAACCTGAGGTCCGAAAAACTCCGGCACCTGTAAATCTGAGCCGGCGAGAGAGTGTGGCCCTGACGCGTTTACGCTTGGGCCACACGGCGTTAACACATCGTCATCTTCTCGCCGGTGAGGATCAGCCAAGGTGCGCCGCCTGCGGGACGGCGCTGACCGTGAGGCATATAGTTGAGGAATGTGTAACCTTTGAGCCATTGCGCCAGAGGTTGCAGCTCCCCAATAATGTAGCCGAAGCACTTGCTTATGATGCAGTCTCTGAAAGAAAGATGCTTGAATTTCTCCGAAATTCGCATCTTCTTCAGAGACTTTAGGGGCATTACATCTCTGAATTTTACAAAGTCGTCTCTCATTATCTCCCCCGACAGTGAATTTTATTTTTCAGCTATTTTAATCTATGTGTTTTCAAGCTTTTTGTGTTGTCTTATTTATTAACAATACCCTGTTCCAGCTGGTCTGGCAGGGTACTTTTAGTCTCTCGTTATGCCACTAAGGGCCTTTTACACCCTTAGTAGTACTGTTGTTATTTATACATGTTTTTTGTTGTTGTTATTTCTTTTTAACGATGTACCACCGAGGGCTCTTTACACCCGAGGTGGTACATCATTTGTTGTTTTTTATCTGTGATATTCTGTTATGCCGCTGTGAGCCTGTTGTTATGGCTCCACAGCGGTATTGTTTTAATTCCTTATTACGTCACTGGTGGGCCTGTGGCTCCCCAGTGACGTAATAAGTTTTATCTGTGATTTTTATTGTGATAATTGCTGTGATACTTGTGTGTTTCTAGTCAGGTTTCTCCACTCCGAGGCCCTTCACACCTCGGAGGGAGTCCCAGCGATGGTTTTCAGGCCTTGGTGACCGGACGCTCTGTCTAGTACTTATCGTACCGTCACCAAGGACTGTCCGCTCCTTTTAAGCCCTGGGATGGCAGGGCTCATCGTTGGTTTTTATTATGTGTATGTCTGTCCGTTGTCTAGTGCATTTATGTGTCCCTGTCTTTACGTGTTGTTTTTATCTATATTTTTCGTTTCGGCGGCGCATGCCCTTAGTTGGCGATGCCGCCGGGTGCTGCTGACCGCGCCATCCACCGGCAGCAGTACCCCAATTTTAATTAAAAAAAAAAAAAAAAAAAAAAAAATAATAATAATAATTAATAATAAAATTCAGTGTTCCATTATAGGGGGACGAAAATCCAAGTTGGCGTAATGTTGAAGTTAATACTTTATTAATTTTATCAATTAGGTAAACTCAAAAAAACAAAGAAAATCGAGTACCACGTTATAGAGGGGACTAAGTACTTTCATTTAAAAAAAAGAAAATCGAAAATCAAAGGTGAAGTAATATTATAACTATAATACTTTGTTTTATCATTTAGGTAAGAAATTCACGTATTTTTAAAACTAAGCCCCGTACAATCCGTAAAACTTAAGAAAACCAAGAAAATCGAATACCACGTTGTAGAGGGGGCTGAGTACTTTCATTTGAAAAAAGAAAATCGAAAATCAAAGGTGAGGTAATATTAAAACTATAATATTTTATTTTATCATTTAGATAAAAAATTCAGGTATTTTTTAAAACTAAGCCCCGTAAAATCCGTAAAACTCAAAAAAACCAAGAAAATCGAGTACCACGTTGTAGAGGGTACTTTCATTTAAAAAAGAAACTCAAAAATCGAAGATAAGGTATTTTTAATATAAGCGATTAAAGAAAAAAAATAAAAGTTGCGATTACTTCAATATATGTGCAGATATTGGGACGGAAATCGGTCTGATTGAAATTGTATGTAAAGTACATTCAACGGCACATGTAATCATTTTTTAATTATTCTTAGACTTAAAAATTGATAAAATATTTTAGGGAATCCCCATTTTGTGACTTTGAACGCAACTTTGAATAATTATAACTCCGACAAAATAAAAGATAATTCAATGATATTCGAGTTCATAGCTCAACACATCTTAATCTTATCATATACAAAGGGAAATTAAATTTGGCGAACGTGCCATTTTTGGTTGATCGACTTATACATGGAATTGCTCATTGGTAATCTATTTGCTGGCATGAGTAAGATTTTGTAAAGCCAGTTAATAGCACGTTCAAACACTTTATTAATAACCTTATTTAGTTTAAACTCGGTTCTAATTACATAACCAAGCGTGGACTTATCAAGAAGAAATAAAAATTTAAAAAGCTTACTTGTGTTCTTTCAAGAACGTCGAGATGTCGGAAACTCCAGATTTCTGACCCAAATAGAAGAACACAATACAAGAGTCATAAAGATATTTAGCAGATTTGTAGAATTCATATTTGATCTGCATATTAAAGATTTAATATTTGATAAGGCAATATTTTCTTGATTAACTTGCTTGTAGGAGCATTTTAGAAAAAGACTCGAAGTACAGAAACTTACACTAAAATAACTAAATTCTGAAACAATTTCTAACGGGCAATTACCAAAAAAAAATTTTAAATGGTTCGGCAGTTGCCAGCTCTCTTAAATACCACGACTCTTGATTTCTGAGTATTTACTTTAAAAAAATTTCTTTCCGTATATTCTTCCAGAACATTTAGGGCTTTTTGAAGTTTGAAAGGATTATCAGAAAGTAAAAGCAGATTATCCGCGTAAAATAAGGCTGGCACGCTATTATAGCCACCTAGAGAAAGACCCTCAATAGTGTTTTCCTTCAAGTAATTAACAAAATCCGCTATAAAGATGGAAAAGAAAAGTGGGCTTAGGGAATCGCTCTGTAGGACACCAGATTCAACTTTTATCTTACTGCTAATTTTTCCGTTGATATGAATTTTAACATCAGCATTTTCATAAAAGGATTTGATTATTTTAATTAGTTTGGTTGATACTCCGACGGAATGCAGTTTTTGCCATAGTAACGAGTGACACACCATGTGCAATATAATTTACCCTTCTCAGGCTTAATTTAAAATTAACTATCGAATTAAGAATAAATATATTGTCAGTGCATCCTCTATCTTTGCGAAAGCCCAATTGACGTTCAGGAATTTTGTTACCCTTATCAGCCCATGCACTAAGTCTCCGAGAGATAATTTATGTGAAGATTTTGGTTATTGTGTTAATTAGAGAAATTCCCCTATAGTTACTAGGTGCATTTGGATCACCCTTCTTAAATAATAAAATTATTTTTATTTCCGACCATTTCTTAGGGACTACTTGATTAGCAAAAACACTACTTAGAAAATTCAACAACATAGATTTATTGTCCTCAGACAAAAACTTAATAAATTCATACGGGATGCCATCCCAACCAGGAACTTTTGATAATTTACAATTTGCTAGCGTTAGATTCAGTTCTTCTAACTTTAGGTACTGATCTAATTCCTACACTGTTAGAACTTGGGATAGATGAGTATTTAAATTGACATGTGAAGAGTATAAAGCCAGATAAAGACAGAACCTTGCATCATGTAGTTCAATATCAATCAAAATTCTATTGCATTTGTTAGAGCTAAAAGAACGAAGGCTGTTCCAAAATTCGACCAAGTTACTTGTTTTTGAGAATTTGTTACTTATATCTTGGAAAAAAGCCTATTTCTCTGAACGAGTTATATAATTTCGTTCTTTTCACGTATACACTGCAACTATTATCCAAAAAATTAATTCTTTTACAGTGCCTAAGGGCCTTGGTCACTTCTTTTTTAGCTAAATAACAGTCTCTACCAAACCAAGGTTTGCTACAGATAGACTTTTTTGGATTTATTTTAATTTGTTTTTGTAAACCTAGCTTAAGTTATAGTTCATTAAGTTGCTGTCAGAAATATTAAATTTAAATTGATTTAGGATATTAGATTCACGTTGAAAGAGTCTGTTATCTCGTTATTCCAATAGAATTTATTAATAGTGAACGTTTGATATGTGGAAGGGCTTTCTCTGCGCAACAGACTGGTAGAATTTATTTTAATTTTAAGCGGAAAGTGATCAGAAACAAATACATCATTTAAAACTTGTAAATCATAAATAAAATTAGCAAATTCCGGATGCGTAAATACAAAGGCGACTGTAGCACAGACAGAAGTTACTTCGTAACCCAGTTGTGTCTGTATGAATAAAGTACTGCAAACAATTACATTATAGACATCTAAAGACTGTCTGTAACGTTATTGACTTCGAATAATATTTTTTATCGAAAACGACTGCAGCACAGCTCTATTCGCTTTGCAATATAGCCTGAAACGCACACTTATTAAACAAACACCGCTGATGTTCAGTCAACGATTCGTATCATCGTATCGCTGATGTTAAAAGCGTTAAAACTATTGTTGTTGAATATAAAATGATTGATAAGGAAAAATTGATTATTTTTTTTAAATCAATCCTGTGTGGAATATACCTTGTTAAATTTCACAAAAGAGACACAAAAAGAGTCTTATAACGCGAAAATTCAGTGTAAATTTCCAGCACTCGGTACGCGGCTAAAGGGGTGCAGGACGTTTATCCGGCAATTTTCAAAATTTTTATCGACTAATTGGATCGTGGTGGGTTGTCGTACCAACGCGCAACGCTTAGAATTCCGTAAACTATATAGTTGTTAGCATTCGTCAAAAAATAAGAATGTACAGAGTTCAAGGAACTTGCAATGTCGTGCAACAATAGATTTCAAATTTAAGAAAATTAATAGGAATACTATTATAAACGATATTCTTTTAAAAAAAGGCCAAAATGTTGTAATTAATCTTAATTTCGATCAGAGCCATCGTATTTATGTTTCATCTGCGTATGGCAGTCTGCGATATGATATAGACACACAAGAAACATTTAAAAATTACTTTCAACAAGAAATGACCGCGGCTGTAGCAAAGAAATATCATGAAATGGATTTTTGTTCTACATGCAGTGGAAACAGTTTGACCAGACTAGCTCGACGCCTCTTCCTTGATTTCCTGCTTAAATGTCTTAAATTCCCTTAGATTGAAAAAAAATTTTGTTTGATTTAATATAAAATTTATTCTATCATACTCAATAATAACATAAATTTTTTATTTAAGTAGGTAACTTCAAATATTTAAATAACGAAAAAATGAAAAATAATTTTTTAATTATCGATTGCGATAAAGTATATGGATAATATTATATTAATTATAATTTATAACAAATAAATTATCTGATAAATAACTTTTTTTTTTAAATTTTTAAAACACTTCGTTTAAAACTCTGATAAAGTATCAACCACAGTCTCATCTACCTCGTTATTGTACATTTCGAAACTACGAAATTTTTTAAGCATACTTTTCATAGGTTCAAATATTGCAGAATTCGACAGAGTGTTTTGAATGGCTTCGGCAGTCTTTACAGACATTTGATTTCGAAGTTTCTTTTTAATAATATTCATAACTGAAAATGATCGTTCTACGCTGGCATTCAAGAAGGGTAAACTTAATAGTGAGGTAGCAAGCTTAGAAATATGTCTAAATCGTTGTACTCCACTTGCTGACGTCATCTTACTAACTTCCGTTCCATTTACTTATAATGTCATCCACAGTACCGCCGGAAACATTTTCAAAAGTAGACGCTATCTCAGAAATATCTTTTGGAAAAGTCATATTCATTTCTTTTACTGAAAATAAACTCATTGCTTTCAATATATGAATATTTTTAGGTACTCGATTTTGTAGTTCACAACATAAAGTGATTATAAAAAGTTTAAACCTTTCTCTTACGCCACGTATGTCATTAGAATATTGTTGCGAGGCTAAATTTTTTTGTTGCCTGTCTATCAAATGATTAACAGCTTTAATATGTGCATCATCACATGCTTTTGTTACTGAATATCCAAAATTCATGTGATTTGTAGCCATAACAAATGGCTGGAAGTCATGACTTGAAAGGTCTTTTTTACTCATCTTTGCGAGTTGTTGTGGAACTACAATTACTTGTAAAATATCGAACAATAAATCATTTAAATCTTCAAACAGTTTCAAACAGTCAATTTGATCTTTCTGAAATAATTCATTCAGACTAGTAACTTTTTCTAAATATCTTTTCAAAAATGTCAAAAAAATAAAGTTTTTATCATCTTCATACATTGTTCTGCAGTGTAGCACCTTTCTTCTTCCTTGGCTTGTTGACAGTGCTAATCACTTTTTTTATCTATAGCTGTAGACTCATTAACGATTGCAGAATAAGATGAATTTCCGATATCTTCAATTAAGTCTTGAAACATACATGGTGCGATGACATTTAGTACAAGTGAAGTACCAAAGTGAAGTACTTTGTTCTGTGCAATTTAATGTCATTTAAAATATTACTTGATTTATCCAAACCTTTAGTTAAAACACTCAGCTCATCAACTGCTCGCATCGAACGACTTTTTGCAATAAATGCAGCAATTCGAAGTTCTACAATTTTTCTTTCTTCACTTATCGTTGGTCTAACAAAATTATTAATCTTATAGTTATGAAGAACGATCTTATCCCTTTTTAAACTCGCAATGTGTTTCGTAGATTTGAGATGATCATTCAGATTTTTCTTGTGGGCTTTAAGATTGCATTTACAGATTTTACAATGAGTTATTTGTAGATCACCTCGTACTTCCATTAGCCATCCTAACAAAAATTGTATAAAGATTTATTAAAAATAAATTATTCATGTATTTAAGCTGATAAAATCAAATAACTTGATATTTCTTCAAGAATTTTTCTGTTAATTACAATTTTACTGTACCTTTAAAATTAACGTCAAGTTCCCATTCCTTTCTGTATTTCTGTATATATGAATTTTTATTTTTTTGCTTTGACATTTTACTGTAAAATTAATTACGAATTACCAGAAAGGCAAACAAGTTATCGTTCAATATAATTTTTTAAATATATTATCAGTTCTATAAATCAAACAAATCAAACCATGATAAGTATTATTAACCTAACTACAAAATGACTGTTTTATTTCATTGCGAATCCCTAAAAATTCCTAATTTAAAAATCCTATAAAAAAATGTATCCCCTAGATTTCCAACTAGGCTGTAAAAATCCACTAAATCTAGGGGAAAATCCCCCAATCTGGCAACACTGAGTGGAGGAGATCTAGTAAAAAGCCTAGCCAACGCTCAAATTAATCTACCTCGGAGGCATATTCAACATTTGTATAGAAACTGGCGAAACGAAACTTATGGTGGACGAACGGAGAACGATATTGTGGGCGTTTTAAAGTCACTAGTAATGAGTTAATACGAATATTTTTGAACATTGCCTACTATGAATGTATTCGTTTGACGATATTATAATATCTTAAGGGATACCAAATATTACTAATATTTGTATTCTGTACTAATACCTAATATTTTAGATATGTAGATATGTATGATATGTATATGTATTCCTTACCTAATATTGTAGATACGTATTCGTGGTATTCATTATGAATAGATGTACTTAACCCTTAATTGCATATCGTTACAAATTTGCAACGCTACTTTTTTTTTATTGTAATAGCCATAATATTTAGTTTCCTAGTTTATTACAAAGTGTATAGCAATTCTACAACTGTATTAATTATATTTAACTGTTTTTCTTCACACATAATAGTAAAATATTATAATACCTATAGTATTATATGTTGGATCCCTTATTGAGCAAAGTAAAAGATATTTTTAATTATTATCATTATATGGAATATGTCACATCCACCGCTGATGATGCGTAAAGGAGTGGGGATGTCCACGCATCATTACATTTTTTTTGTAAAAAATTTCCTTATTTTTTTGAGTTGTTGTAACAATCTCTGCTAAAAAGTACATACATGTACTTCTATTATTGTACATATTAAATAAAAGGGCACAGGCGGGTGCTAGAATTACTACAACAGTGTTATCACGCGTGTAATCTTAGTTTTTAAAATAAAATATACGATTTGTTAAGTTTAATAAAGCCTTTATTTGATCAAGTGGTCCTTCAACTTTTCAACGATATTTTCCATCCATTTATCGATGTCTAAGTCGGCAACGAACATTCTGGTCCTTCGAGCCGGATATCAGTTCTGAAAATACAGTTTATCTGCAGCAAATTGGTAAAATTGTTCACGTATTTGAAGTAAAAAGTTAGATTTACTGAGTGATCTGTGGTGTAATTGGTTGAAAGAAACATTTTAAAGTATTGGAAACCATATTTATACATTTGGAGAAAGTTTGCGATTGTGGAAATCTTCTTTCATACCGAGGCGACTCAAAAAATGGTAATTTAAAATCAATTTTGAAGCTGGTTCAAAATGGTGAAAAATTTGGGTCCATGAGATGCAGATGGCTGTTTTGTGCGATGAATAGTACGCGCATGTCGGCATTTCCGGTGACAAGCTGTTAGTTTTAGAAGAGTTAATATTGTGCGTAGGCTTGAAGCTGAAATAACGGAAGCAAGCTTAGTGGTGTGCAAACAACAATTAACCAGGTTAAAAAGGTATTTGTGTTTAACTATTGAAAGTTTGATTGTTAAGTGAACAATAGTTGAATTTAAAATTTCGATTGTTTAAAAATAAATATAAAAAAAAGAAGCACATATCGTATTGAAATAGTGTCAATATTATTAATTTGAAAGAATTAAGAATTGATTTTATTTAAATAAAATAATTTTTTTTTTTTGATTAATGTAATTAATTTAAATTTGTTGCATTCGCCACTGTTTAAAATTTATTTATTGAAAAGTTATTTTCAAAATTACGTAATTAATGAACAATTGAAATTATTTGGTTATTGGCAAACAAAACCCATATGAACAGCATTTGAATTAAGTGATTATTTACATAATTATAACTTAAATAAAATAGTTTCAATTGTTTGAAAATTTTATTCGGTGGATAATTGCATTAAGCAAACTTTAGTAAAGTTTGGAATAAAGCAAAAATAATTCTAAATTTATCAAAATTAAAATAGTATTTCTTAATAAAATTTTTGTATTTATTTGGTTAGAAATTTACAAATTTTAGTTAAAAACAAAGTGAATTTAAATTTAAATACAGTTAAACAAATTGTTGATTGAAAAATTGAATTCTTTGTATTTATTATGAACCAAAACAATCCTTTTCTTATTTAAGATTTTTTATTTATTTATTTATTTTTTTTAAATAAAACCAAGATTATAAAAGGATTTGTCTACAATTTAGCAAAATTTATTGTTTGATTTTGATATCGGTCAGGCATTTGACAAATCATTTCTTTATTTTTAAATTTTATGTTTATTTTTGAGATTTACATTTGAAATTATTTTCACATTTCACCATGTCGGAGGAGGATTTAAAAGCCTTACTTAATAAGCGAAAATTTTTAAAGGGCAGAATTACCAATTTAGAAAATTCATTGGACAATGTTGACTTGGTCACCAGTGTTTCCGATTTAGAGGTCGCTTTAGATAGATTAAATGATATTTTTAAAAAATTTGAGGACATTGAAATCAATTTAGAGGCAATAGATGAAGCGAAATATAAACAAGAAAATTTACATATTGAATCCAGATATTTTGATTTATCCAAAAAAATTCGTAAAGCTATAGACACTTTAAAGGAACGACGTCGTACAAATGAATTAATTGAGAGTTTTTCTAGAGCGGACAGTAGAAGTTCTGCTTTACCTCACATTAATCTTCCGATGTTCTCAGGGGAATACAAAAATTGGTTGAATTTTAAGGATCTATTTATAAATTTGATTCATTCCAATTCCGAATTACCAAATATTAGGAAATTTTATTATTTAAGGGGTGCACTTAAGAAAGGTGCTGTTAACGTAATTGCAAATATCGATTGTTCCGATGATAATTATAATGCAGCTTGGGAAGCCGTTGTTAAACGTTACGATAATAAAGTACTTATCGCAAACTGTCATTTTCAAAGTATCTTCGATATCCGAAAGGTCAATAAGGCGTCAGGAAATAGTCTACGGGCAATTGTTGATGAATTTTCTCAACATTATGATTCTTTAAAATCTTTAGGTATACCAAATTTGTTGGATACATTCTTGGTTTATTTTTTGTCCCAAAAGTTAGACTTTGAGACACAGCGCGAGTTTGAACTTAATCGTAAAACAAATGCGTTTCCAAATATTGAAAATTTTCTTGACTATTTGAATAAAAGATGTCAAGCTTGGGAATTGTTATCTCGGAATTCCTCAAGCACGTTACCGGCTTGCCCAAAAAAATCTGATAAAAGGGGTGTTCTGGTTTGTACTGCCGTTCAATCAACATTCAATTCAATTAACTGTCCATTGTGTGATAAACCACATCAATTAGTACGATGCTTTAAATATTTAAAATACAATGCGAGACGTAGGCGTAAATTCGTTGAAAGGAAGAATTTATGCTTTAATTGTTTAAGTAATTCACATTTAGCTGACAAATGTTCTTCCAATGTTTGTAAAAAATGTTACGCAAGGCATCATTGGTCTTTACATCTTGGTCACAATGGAGATAAAAGGATCTCACAAGAAGTGCCATCCACTTCTACTGATAATTCTCCAAATCAAACTGGAGTTTCAACCGAAAATGTAGCTTCATGTTCTAGTTTATCTCTCAATAATACGGGACAAGATTCGGTTGAAAATTCCAATTTAATTTTATTGGCTACGGCCTTAGTAAACGTAATCGATGTAAATGGTAAGAGACAGTCGTGTCGCGCATTACTGGATAGTGCCAGTGAACAAAATTTTGTAACTGCGGAATTGGCTGCTAGATTAGGTATATTAAGTCAGCCCTCAAACTGGATTGTTTCTGGTGTGAGCGGTCGTACTGCTCATGTTAATTCCGTTGTTTCTCTAAAGGTGGAATCCAGAGCTACGTCTTTCAATTTCCAAGCAACTTTTGGTATTTTAGATTCAATTACAAGTGATTTACCAAAACGAAGTTTTGCTAAACAGTTGATTCAATGGCCATCGTTTATCAAATTAGCAGATCCTGGATTTAATATGTCAGGGAAAATTGATATGCTGATCGGTAGCTATTTTTTTTACAATATTTTACAGAAGAGTAAAATTGATTTGGGCCCTGATAATCCTGTTTTACAAAATACCAGCCTTGGGTGGGTACTAGGTGGTAATGTAAGTTTAAGGGAAGAAGCTAAGGTGGTGATGGTTTCAAACGTAACTTCTTTGACGTTAACGACAAATGAATTGAATAAAACTCTTACACAATTTTGGAAATTGGAAGAATATTCTGTTAAACCAGTACGCTCTATTCAAGAAAAATTATGTGAAAGGTTATTTTCTGAGACTATTTCTCGTGACTCGACGGGTAGATATTAAGTCGATCTACCAGTAATCGATGATCGCGTTAGTACGTTAGGTGATTTTTATAATCTGGCATATCGTTGCTTTTTATCTTTGGAAAGAAAATTTGCAAAAAATCATAAATTTTTCAACGACTATAAAGCATTTATGATCGAGCTTTTGTCATTAGGACATGCCCATGAAATACCAAAATTTTTTTCTTCGTCTTTAGCATCTGTGGAGTATTATATGCCACATCATGCTATGATGAAGGAAAGTAGCTCCACTACAAAGCTACGGGTTGTTTTCAACGCTTCTGCTCCTTCATCGACAGGAGTAAGTTTAAATGATGTCTTGTCAGTTGGTCTAGTAGTTCAGTCGGACTTAATGTCCATTTTGATACGTTTTCGAACTTATACTATCGCCATAATAACCGACATAACTATGATGTATCGTCAAGTTAAGGTTAAGGAAAAATATCAGGCTCTTCAACGAGTCTTGTGGCGTGATTCTTCAGATGAAAAAATGAAGTGTTTGCAACAAAGTAGGGTAATTTACGGTACTGCGTCAGCAAGTTATTCAGCCACACGATGTCTTCTCCAATTAGTTGAAGATGAAGGTATCGATTTCCCCTTGGCCTCGCGTGCTATAGAATCGAATACTTATATAGATGACATCATGACTGGGGCTAATAACTAAGAGGATGCATTTCGTTTGCAAGAAGAATTGGTGACTTTGTTAGGAAAGGGAAAATTTGAGTTGCACAAATGGTATTCCAATAATGATGCTATATTGAATAAAATTCCAGAAGATAAGCGGGAAAAGTTTACCTTTCAATTTTCTGATGGGAATTCCTCAATTAAAACATTAGGTTTGATTTGGAATCCTCATACTGATATGTTTCAAATTTCGGTTCCCGACGTATTAGTCAAAATAAAAAATACTAAACGCGAGATTTTGTCCTGTATAGCGAAGTTGTTCGATCCACTTGGATTGATATCTCCTGTTTGTGTTTCGGCGAAAATTATTATGCAAATGATTTGGCGTGAAAAGCTAAATTGGGACGATAAAGTGCCGATTCATATCATGGAAGTTTGGATTCCTTTAAAGGAAAAATTTCTCACACTTAGAAAATTGCCGATTCCGCGCTTAATAGTAACTACAAATCCTAACTTGTTTGAACTACATGGTTTCGCAGATAGTTCAGTCAAAGCTTATGGTTGTGCTATTTACTTAGTTTCCTCTGATAATTGTGGGCAGTTTCAGTTTAAGCTAGTATGCGCTAAGTCACGCGTAGCTCCCATCAAGCCTGTCACCTTACCCAGATTAGAGCTTTGCGCTTGTGTTCTGCTGGTAAGATTTATGAAAATTATCGAGCCTTGCCTTTGTCAGTAAAGAGCGTTCATTTTTGGAAGGATTCGACAATCGCTTTATCTTGGATTAAATCGGATGCTTCTCGTTGGAATATTTTTGTAGGTAACAGAGTGTCCGAAATACAGGAATTGTCAAGTACGGAACATTGGAGCCATGTTAGTTCTACAGAAAACCCTGCGGACATTGTTTCGAGAGGCATGGACCCTGAATCACTTCGTGATTGTGAACTTTGGTGGAATGGACCATCGTGGTTGACGTTGTCACGGGATTCTTGGCCTTGTTCGTATACGCAACATTCTACACTGGAGCTGCCCGATATGCGTCCAGTGGTTTGTGCCGTTCAGGTCAATCGTCAAAAGATTAATGATCTCGTCGAGTCATTTGTAAATTTTTCTTCTTTTGGTCAATTACAACGAAGTTTCGCGTATATACTGCGTTTTATTCATAATTCTAGGCCCGTTAATAGGGATTCAAGGAAGATTGGATTCTTAAGAGTGGAAGAATTAAATTATTCATTTCTATGCATATGTAGTGTATTACAGCAAAATCATTTTTCTAAGGAAATATCCTTCCTTAAGGAGGAATTTAAAAACAGTTCAAATAGTCAGAGTCGTAAATTAAATAAATTAAGATTTCTAAATCCGTTTCTTGATAACATGGGCCTTATTAGCGTTGGTGGGAGATTGAAAAATTCTCCTTATGTTTCGGAAAATCACAAATTTCCTATTATCCTTCCAAACGAAGGCCACGTAATTAAATTATTGGTCCGTTGGGAACATGAAAGATTATTTCATGCCGGTCCTCAGATGACCTTATCGTCCCTCCGTCGGAGGGTGTGGATTTTGAATGGGCGAAACACTGTTCGCAAAATTATCCACAGCTGTGTTCGTTGTTTTCGATTTTCAGCGAAACCTGCTTCTCAAATTATGGCTGATTTACCGTCATTTCGAGTGTCCCCTGTACGTCCGTTTTTATATGTAGGACTTGATTATGCAGGACCTATCAACGTAAAACAAATTAGAATTCGTAAACCTCTGGTGACCAAGGGATATATTTGCCTATTTGTGTGCATGGTGACTAAGGCCCTTCATCTCGAACTAGTTTCCGACATGACTACGAAAACATTTTTGAATGCTCTGCAAAGATTCATTGCCAGAAGAGGTAAATGTCAAAAGGTTTTCAGCGACAACGGGGCAAATTTCCATGGAGCTTATAATGAGCTCAAAGAATTGTATAAATTAATGAACGATAAGTTTAGTGCCTCTCTGATTCATGATTCAGTGGCTAAGGATGGAGTGGACTGGAATTTCATGCCCCCATACGCTCCTCATTGGGGTGGATTATGGGAGGCTGGTGTTAAAATTGTGAAATATCATTTGAAGCGAATGATTGGTAACACCAGCCTCACATACAAGGAATTGAATACTGTTCTTTGCCAAATAGAGAGTATAGTCAATTCTAGACCCCTCTGTCCTTTGTCTAATGATCCAAATGATCTTGAATGTTTAACACCAGCTCATTTCTTAATAAATGACACCTTTACTTCTTTCCCCGAAGTGGATGTGACAAGTATTCCAATTAATAAATTATCCTTTTGGAATCAAATTAAGCAAATTAAGCAACAATTTTGGAAAAGATGGAATAATGAGTACCTCAATTGCTTACAACAGAGATCCAAGTGGCAACATTCTAAACCCGACATTAAGCCGGGAATTTTGGCTCTTGTCATAGAAGAAAATGTTCCACCATTGCATTGGTGTTTAGGTAGAATTGTTGAAGTAATTGAGGGACGTGATGGACATGTCCGAGCGGTTCCGATCAAAGTTAAAAGCGGGAATGTTTATATTCGTCCTATTTCTAAGGTGTGTCCTCTTCCAGAGGAAAATTTAAATTCGTAATCTAAATAGATGTGTTGAAATACGTTTATATTTCAACGGGGGGAGTATGTTGAATCCCTTATTGAGCAAAGTAAAAGATATTTTTAATTATTATCATTATATGGAATATGTCACATCCACCGCTGATGATGCGCAAAGGAGTGGGGATGTCCACGCATCATTACATTTTTTTTGTAAAAAATTTGCTTATTTTTTTGAGTTGTTGTAACAGTCTCTGTTAAAAAGTACATACATGTACTTCTATTATTGTACATATTAAATAAAAGGGCACAGGCGGGTGCTAGAATTACTACAACAGTGTTATCACGCGTGTAATCTTAGTTTTTAAAATAAAATATACGATTTGTTAAGTTTAATAAAGCCTTTATTTGATCAAGTGGTCCTTCAACTTTTCAACGATATTTTCCATCCATTTATCGATGTCTAAGTCGGCAACGAACATTATAATCGTCACTGCCATCTTGGATAAAAAAGACAATTTTCATGCTTAAAGCTTTTGTTAGTCAAAAGTCTAAACAAAGTTACGCAGTAAATTAATAAAAATTATACACAGACAAAATTGTGATGATTTATTTTATTATCAAAACAAAACAACATTCAATATGTTATATTTTGTATCTAATGGTGATTTACACTGTATCGTGGCTTACTACATAATAACTATGTGTCCAATACTCGCTGTAGATTCAAGGCCAACACCTCCCCTCGAGTTGCTGGACACCAGTCTCTGAAGTCCCAATCCATTAATATATTTCCAGTGCTTAGGACCGGCTAAACTTTTAGTAAATACATCGGCAACCATATCACTCGTTGATATATGATTAACCGTTAACAAATTATTATTAACTACTTCACGGATAAAGTGATAACGAATGTCGATGTGTTTCGTTTTAGCATGAAACACTGGATTCTCGGTTAATTTTAACGCACCCATATTGTCAACATATATTGTAATACTAGACAAGTTTGATAACCCAATCTCTTCCAGAAAACTTCGTAAAAACAACGCTTCTTTAGCTGCATCCGTAAGCGCCATGTACTCAGCTTCATTCGTAGATAATGCTACTGTTCTTTGTTTTCTCGAATCCCAGGATATTGGACTGCCATTCCATATAAAGCAAAATCCAGTCTGAGAGCGTCTGTCATTGAGATCACCGCCCCAATCCGAATCCACATATCCAATAATATTATCTGATGCCGGCTTAAACACCAAACCCAGATCCATAGTACCTTTTAAATACCGTAATACACGCTTTGCCGCCGCCCAATGACTCTTATCGTAACAATTGTTAAATTGGGCAATTCTACTCACTGCGAAACTGATGTCGGCCCTAGTAGTTACTGCTAAGTACGTTAATGCGCCCAACAACTCTCGATAGGGTACTGTAAAACTATCATCTAAAGTATCCGAGTTACAATTTTTAGGATATGTTAGTTTCGTTCCAGGATCCATGGGCATTTTAACAGGTTTAGCATCGTTCATCCCGAATCTTTTCAAAATATCCGATATATATCTTCTCTGATTCATACAAATTTCATCATTTTTTCTTGTAAATTCAATTCCTAGGCAGTAACCTATCTCGCCAAGATATTTTATTTCGAATTCATTTGCCAATTTTTCGCCCAGTTTCATAATTTTCTGATCGCTTTTTGATGCCAAAATTAAATCATCTACATACGTGATTATCAGGGTTAAATCTTCCCCTTGACACTTTAAACCGTAAAGTGATTTATTTAATAGACATACTTTTCCTTGCTCCAATTCCTTCAACATATGCTCCGCTTTGATACATATGTCCGGGTCATTTTCTTTTTCTTGAACGATTTTTCTTAAGATATCTCCTAATTGTTTTGGTGGTTCCATAAATATTCGCTCTTTTAATATGCCGTTTAAATAAGCCGTAGCAACGTCAAACTGATGGATTTTCATTTTTAAATGAGCTGCTATTGAAATTACAAATCGAATAGAACTCATTCGTGCTACTGGAGCAAATGTTTGATTAAAATGTATTCCAGGCTGCTGTAAAAAACCTTATTCCACCAAACGTGCTTTTCTTCGTTCCAAACTTCCGTCTGATCGATATTTATTTCGCAAAATAATACGACTGCCGGTGACTTCGCAGTCATCATGTCGATCAGTCATGACCCAGGTATCATTTTTTATTATTGATTTAATTTCTGAAGCCATAGCGTTCATCCATTTCTCTTTGTCTGGACCGGCCATCGCATCTTTTATAGCGATTTCTGAAAGAAATGCATAATTTTCAATTTCAGTTCGATTAACAACATCCTCACCTTTTAATTTGTACTCTTTTTTGGGCCGTCCCGGTTGACCGGTTCGCACAATTTTTGGTTTGCCAGGACCACGTGAAACACGCCGCTCATGTATGTTATCGACTTGGTCATTGTCATCATTTTCATTGTTTTCGCCAACGTTTTCAGATTCAGTTTCGATAGGTAGTATTTCTACATATACTAGCATTTCTTTTTCATTTATACTCACATTTTTTTCTTTTGAATCTAGAAATTTTACATCCCTTGAAATTTCAACTTTCTTCCTCTGTGTGATCCAAATTCTGAAACCTTTACTACAGTCAGAATAGCCTAGAAAAATTCCTTTTAAACCTCTTGGCTCAAATTTCCCTTTATTTAAACTTTTGTTCAGTATTACTACTTCGTTGCCGAATATTTTCAATTGACTCAAGTCGAATATACTTTTGTTCCAACAATCATATGGAGTTTTACCATTTATACTTTTAGAAGGACTTCTATTTCTAATAAAATTCGCCGTATTTACGGCTTCCGCCCAGAATGATTCAGGAAGATTTGCCTCAAATAGCAGGCAACGAGCAGTTTCAATTAGGGTTCTATTCTTCCTCTCCGCCACGCCATTTTGTTCTGGAGTGTTAGGTACCGAGAGTCTTCGAAGAATTTCTTGTTCTTTTAAAAAAACGTCAAATGCTCCGTTTATATATTCACCACCATTATCGCTCTGTAAATATTTAATTTTCTTCCCTTTTAATTTCTCCATAGTACGAACAAAAACTTTGAAATATTCTAAAACTTCATTTTTTGACCTCATAAATCTGACTTCGGTCCATCTTGTCGCATCATCTATAAATGTGACAAAGTATTTTGCACCACCTATAGACTGCACTCTCATCGGCCCACAAACATCGGAATGAATAATCTCTAATTCCTCTGTTCGTCTGTCTGATTTCTTAGGAAACGGGAGTTTCGTCATTTTCGCTTTAGCGCAAATATCACAATTCAATGAGTCAGTACTTTTAATACTAATACCTTTTATATACCCCTTTCTGCAAGCCTCAGCCATATCGTAAATATTTAAATGACCGAGTTTCCGGTGCCATTCCTCAATCACGTTCATACATAAATCCGCCGAATTGACATTTTTATTTTTACTGGTTTCTTGTACTGCACCCTCATCCATATCACGCACAAAATATAAATTATCGTATCGCTCGGCAATTAATTTGATATTGCCTTTTAAATCGCGCACTGTAGCATAGTTCCGTTCGAATAAAACATTGTAACCTTTGTCCGTAATTTTGCTAACTGACAGTAGGTTTGAACGTAATTCTGGTACATATAACGCGTCATCTACTTGAAATGAAAATTCTTTATCGAGCACTTTCGCATTAAATTCAACAGTTCCTTTTGCGATTATATCGGCGCACTGATTAGTTGCTAGATTTAGTTTGCCGCGATTATGATCGCTAATATTCGCGAATTTTTCCAAATTTTTACATAAATGTGATGTGGCACCACTGTCTAAACACCAACGAGAATTGTCCTCTACACTTAATGTATTTGAACTTAAAGCAACATGTTTAGCAGTTTGTCGAGATTTGAATTTTCCACACTCATTTGCTTTGTGACCGATTCTTTTACATTTAAAACACCTCATTTGAAAAATTTTTGCGTTATGACTATTGTTGCGTCCACCACTGCCTTCATTGTGACTATTGCGTTTATCAAAATTACGCTTGAAATTTTTAGTAACAATTAATGCGTCATACGTTCGACGTTACCGCGTACTTCACTATTACGTGCTTGGCTCTCTTCAAATTGCCACGCGAAAATTTTCGTAGCTAGAAGGCAAGCTATACAAAATCATGACAGCCAATAAATCTTTGTTAATTTCGACTTCCATTTCACTAGGTTTGTCTACGATATCAAATAATTTTCGAAGATGTTCTCGCACATCTGTGCCTTCTGTCATTCGGTGTAACATTAGGTGCTTTAACAGAGTAGCCTTACATGCAGGTCCTGCAGATTGATAAGTTTCTTCCAGCTTTCTCCACACCTCTTTCGAAGTTCTACACCCTTTAATGATTTTTAATTCACTTGGACTTATTGATAAAATAATATCCGATTTAGCCTTCGCGTCATGTTTGATTCAATCATTAACGGCCGCTGAATTTGAATGATCTTCAGCTAGGACGGGACATGGGTATTCGCCACTAACATACTGCCAGGCATCGTTTTTAACCAATAATGCCTCCATTTGAATCTTCCAGGTATCGAAATTATCTTTCGATAAACTTTCGATCCTAATGACGCTATTTGTTGTACTCATTTTAATATATAAACACAACACTACATAAACGTATAATTTATTATTAACTTTATTTCGCCTATTCTGGGCCCATAACCTGTTAGTCAAAAGTCTAAACAAAGTTACGCAGTAAATTAATAAAAATTATACACAGACAAAATTGTGATGATTTATTTTATTATCAAAACAAAACAACATTCAATATGTTATATTTTGTATCTAATGGTGATTTACACTGTATCGTGGCTTACTACATAATAACTGTGTGTCCAATACTCGCTGTAGATTCAGGGCCAACAGCTTTAACATTTTTTTAAGATTAAATTAGTGAATATTATGGTTTTTTGTTTTTATAAAAGGTAAATATGATAATATTATTTTTTTTAACAATAGAGAACAACCAATGTATGACGTTGCAAATTTCCAACGAATCTTTTCTCTTAATAAAAACCTTAAACCTGTATGAGGGCTTTTATTTTTCCCGTTATATATAGAGCTTTCTTTATCGAAATACAATTGTTTCCCCTATTTTTTAAAAATCATGCAATTAAGGGTTGACATCATACGTATATGTACATAATAATATAAAGTATTTTCAACAAATACAATTTTTTTAAATTCATCGAATACAAATTTTTTGTTTAAAAAATTTTATCGAGAGTGAACAGGCAGTGTATCAAAGAAAGAGTTACTCCCAAAGTAGAAGAGTCAAAGAATCAAGAACAGGTTCAAATCAAAAACATAATTATCTAGTTTATCAAAAACTAATAATGTCGACTAATATCGTTAGCTGTCCTGCTGGCCGATAAAATGTTAATACGTATGGATAATGAATATAAACTTTACAAATAATCTACACATACCTATGCGACATGTCTACATGTCTTATTTGTACACTACATTAGTTCAATATAGTTAGTAGGAGAACTGGACAGCTCTAAACCCTCCATCCCACCTTCCGATTTTTTGAGCGACCTCTGGAGGTGGTAGGGCTACCGGGACAGTTCCAGAAACCTCCGGCGGTGGGTGGAGTAATGTGAACCAAAATTTTTCCTAACCTAACGGCACCCAACGGAACTTGATCTAACCTAACGGAACCCAACGTAACTTGATCTAGTCTAACCTAACATAACATAACCTAACCTAACATAACCTAGCCTAACCGAAGCTAATAAAATTTTTTCTAACCTAACCGAACCTAAGAATTCAAAATTTCCCTAATAGATGGCGCAGCCACCTTCGAGCTCTATCAATTCCAAGTTTTCACTACTAGATGGCACTCATAGTCTGGGTACTAGCGATCCCTGTGCGTAAGTTCGAAAATTTCCCTAATAGATGGCGCAGCCACCTTCGAGCCTGTAAATTTCAAGTTTTCACTACTAGATGTCGTTGCTAGTCTGGATACTAGCGATCCCTGTGCGTAAGTTTGACAAATTGTCAACAGATGGCGTGCAACGTCTGATTATTGTAAAATTAATACATTTTATTCTAAAATAAAACAGGTTTAAGCTTGTATAAATTGTCAGCTGACGTTATTAGAAGGTATACTGATATTAATAGCGAAGATTTCTGTCTAATACGCAAAAATGAATTTTATCACATGATTGTATATTTTTATCTGAAAACAGGTTTAAATAGGTTTTCCTCTAAATAAAAACACATTTTTTTATTTTAATAAATTTATTTAAAAGAAATATTTTACAATAAATATTTAAATGTTATTACAATAATATTTGTATATAGATATAACATTTTCCATGGCGCAAAGTGCTCCGGAATGATGGCCGCATCGAGGACTAGTGTATGTTGATGTTATGATTCCCAACTTGGGACAAATTGTTACTTCTTCAAAATTCATGATCGGTGCTGACGGTAGTAGTCGTTTCAAATACCGCACTTTTTCTTCTCCTTTCGTATAGATGATTCGAGTTCCGTGTAGATTGTTTATTAAAATGTATTGTAGTTCCTCGTATTCAATATGCCCATCCATCTAGGAGAACCCATGTTGATGTTTCCGCAACGAGCTGTGCGTTGATCATTTAATCCACAAAACGGTATTGGTGATTTGAATACATAGTGTTGTAATATATAATCTTCACCATAATTTTCTTCGGAAGAATCGAATTTCAACACAGCCAATTCCTTTATGTAGAATTTCCCATTTGTTGCCTTTGGAAATCCTTGGAAGTCAACAATTGCCGCGTCGGTCGTCATTGTGCGATTTCTAAAGCCAAACTGTTCAGCTTAGAATTCAGTAACTAATGTTTTGACTAACTAATGGAGTGACTCATTGGGACTCTTTTGGGAGTGACTTTTAGGATTTACTCTTTTGGGAGTGATTCTTTGGGAGTGACAGTTTGGGAGTAACTCTTTGGGAGTGACTCCGTGGGAGTGACTCTTTGGGTGTGATTCTTTGGGAGTGATTCTTTGGGAGTAACTCTTTGGGAGTGACTCTGGGTGTAACCCTTTGGGAGTGACTCTGGGAGTAACTCTTTGGGAGTGACTCTTTGGAAGTTACTCTTGCACCAAAAGGCACCAAAATGCATCAAAAGACACCAAAATGCACCAGACCTAAATACACTAAAAGGCACCAAAAGAGACCAAATGATGCCAAAATGTAGCAGACAGCAACAGAAGACAGCGATGAAAAAATATCTCCTAGTGGCAACGAAGCTATTGCGAGCGCAGGAAAAGCGGATGATGATGATGATAATACAGTCGCCGACGATGGTGATGAAAAAATTGCGGGTAAAGGGTTATACTTACGACCCTATAGGAGGCGTTAAAATAAACTCTTAACATTGAATAAGTTGTTAAAAAATCTTAGTAATTTTTCCAACAGTTGTATACCAAAGTTAATTATTTAATAAAATATTTTTTTTTTTTTTTTTTTAATTAAAATTGGGGTACTGCTGCCGGTGGATGGCGCGGTCAGCAGCACCCGGCGGCATCGCCAACCAAGGGCATGCGCCGCCAAAAACGGTAGAAAAAATAAAAACAACACATAAAGACAGGGACACATAAATGCACTAGACAACAGACAAACACATAATAAAGTCCATCGATGGGCCCTGCCATCCCAGGGCTTAAAAGAGCGGACAGTCCTTGGTGACGGTACGATAAGTACTAGACAGAGCGTCCGGTCACCAAGGCCTGGAAGCCATCGCTGGAACTCCCTCCGAGGTGTAGAGGACCTCGGAGTGGAGAGAACCGACTAGAAAACACACAGTATCACGGACCGATATCACAGAGCAATATCACAGAAAAGCTTATTACGTCACTGGGGAGCCACAGGCCCACCAGTGACGCAATAAGGAGTTAAAACAATACCGCTGTAGAGCCATAACAACAGGCCTACAGCGGCAAAACAAAATATCACAGATAAAAAGAAACAAATGATGTACCACCTCGGGTGTAAAGAGCCCTCGGTGGTACATCGTTAAAAAACAATAACAAAAACAAAAAACACGTATAAATAACAAAGTACCACTAAGGGTGTAAAGGCCCTTAGTGGCATAAAAACAAGACTAAAAGTACCCTGCCAGACCAGCTGGAACAGGGTATTGGCAATAAATAAATAAATTAAGACGATCACAAAAACTTCTTTAACACAAAAGATTAAAAATTGCTGAAAATAAAATTCACTGTCGGGGGAGATAAAACGAGACGACTTGTAAAATCTGAGATGGTATGCCCCTAAAGCCTCTGAAGAAGATGCGAATTTCGGAGAAATTCAAACATCTTTTTTTCAGAGGCAGCATCATAAGCAAGAGCTTCGGCTACACTATTGGGGAGCTGCAACCTCTGGCGCAATGGCTCAAAGGTTACACATTCCTCAACTATATGCCTCACGGTGAGCGCCGTCCCGCAGGCGGCGCACCTTGGCTGATCCTCACCGGCGAGAAGATGACGATGTGTTAACGCCGTGTGACCCAAGCGTAAACGCGTCAGGACCACACTCTCTCGCCGGCTCAGATTTACAGGTGCCGGAGTTCTTCGGACCTCAGGTTTCACCTGTCTGAGCTTAGCCGTGAGGTTGTTCCACTCACGTTGCCATTTTTGATCGATCGCGGATCGTATGCTCACTCTCAGATCCTCTGGGCGTATGGCAATGTCCTGTGGCTCACCGACTTCGGCTGCGTGACGTGCTGCCTGGTCGGCGAGTTCATTGCCAGGTATCCCTACATGTCCGGGAATCCAAAAGAAGGTGATAGACTTTTGGCGGAGCATGTAGAGACACGTTCGGATGTTCTGCACCAGTGGATCGATGGTATGAGTGTGGCAGATCGCTTGCAACGCGCTCAACGAGTCGGAACAAATGAGGAATGCGCTGTCTTCGGATGTTTGACAGAATCGCAGGGCTTGCAGAATAGCAAATAATTTTGCAGTATACACAGTGGCCTGGGGAGGAAGTGACCAAGCGTGAGGATCGTCACGAATGACGATGGCACTTCCCACACCCGTAGCTGTTTTGGAACCGTCTGTGTATATGCAGAGAGAGTCAAGTTCGCTAATGATCTCGTAAAAGCGGGATCGATGTTCGAATGAACTGGTCTCCTCCTTGTTGAGACCGGTCAGGTCGAAACGACACCTTACTTTAGGGATCAGCCAAGGAGGTACTTCCATAGGACGTTTGGGAAGTACCTTGGCGAACTGTAAGTGCAGACTCTCTAATAACTCCTGCGTTCGAACGGCCACTGGTCGACTTATGGTGGGACGTCGACCGTAGAGCCCCTGTAAACGGAATCTGAATAGAGTCGGGTGGTTTATATGTGAAGGTGTTGCATATATCCCCGCTGCATAATTGAGCAAGAGACGCTCGCGTCTCAGTCGCAGCGGAGGAAGACCCGACTCTACGCAGAGGCTCATAGAAGGGCTCGTTCGAAATGCTCCCGTAGCCAGTCGTATGCCTGCATGGTGAACAGGATCTAGGAGTAGGAGCGCAGACGCCCGGACGGAGGAGTAAGCAATGCTGCCGTAATCAATCCTAGTCAGAACTAGCGATTGATACAGGCGAAGCAACGACTCCCGGCCCGCACCCCACGATGCACCAGCCAAGCCCTTAAGCATGTTTATTGTCCTACGACAACTCGCAGCTAAGGCTTGGAGGTGTGGGCGCCACGTAAGTTGTTTGTCTAAAATAAGTCCTAGAAACCTGACGCTATCAACGCACTGAAGGTTGGATCCTTTTAAAGTGAGGACAGGATCCGGATGTGCGTTGCGCTTTCTGCAGAAGTGAACCACCGATGTTTTTTGTGGAGAGAAGCGAAAACCAAAAGCTTCTGCAGAAGTCACCACTTCGTTGATGCCTTGTTGCAGCCGTTGTTGGATATCCTCAATGGAATCGGCTGCATAAAAAATTGTGAGGTCATCAACGTACAAGCAACGACGAATTGGGGCTGAAGCTGCAATATGACTGACTGCGATGGAAAACAACATTAATGGTGGAGCCTTGAGGAACACCATTCTCCTGGGAGTGGGCCTCAGACTCAGTGTCACCTACCCGGACACGAAAAGAACGGTCAGTCAGAAAACTTTTTACGAACTGAGGGAGGTTACCTCTTAAACCCCAGTCGTGCAGCTTCTTGAGAATGCCATACCTCCAGGTCATATCATAAGCTTTCTCCAAATCGAAAAACACGGCCACAAGGTGTTTTCGTTGGAGAAAGGCGTCTTGAATGGCATTCTCGAGGCGAACAAGATGGTCCGTAGTCGAATGGTATCGGCGGAACCCACATTGATGTTTAGGTATAAGGTTGTGGGATTCCAGCCACCAGACGAGACGGTTGTTCATCATTTTTTCCAATACCTTGCTGAAACAGCAAGTCAAGGATATTGGACGGTAGCTAGATAGTTGCGATGAATCTTTACCCTCTTTCAGAAGCGGAATGATGATAGCTTCCCGCCACTGCGGAGGGTAAACGCCTTGCCTAAAAATTTCGTTGTAAAGATCCAGTAACCTACACTTACCAGGATAAGGCAGGTTCCGGATCATGGCGTAGGGGATCTCATCAGGTCCAGGGGATGTGTCCCCAGATCCCCGAAATCCCCAGTAATTCTTGCATAGAAAACGGTTGGTTATACTGGAGGGATTCATCCGAGAAAAAATCAAGATCGTTTTGTTCGTGTTCGGTCTTGATCCGCAGGAAGTCCGGTTCATAATTCTGGGAGCCACTGACGCGCTCAAAGTGCTCAGCTAAGCAATTAGCTATTTCTGCGCGTTCAGTGATGTTCCGACCGTCGACGACGAGAAGGGAGGGCATTGGTGAACGGGAGGATTTCCCAGTAATGGCCCTCACTCTTCTCCATACCTCTGAAGTTGTTGTTGAGGTATTAATGGCCGAAACATATTGCTCCCATGATAGCCTCTTTTGCTCTTTAATAGTTCTTTTACAACGTGCTTGAGCACGTTTGTAGGCTATCACATTTTCCTGCGTGGGGCGACGTCTGAGTTCGTTGTACGCCCGCTTTTTCTCTGCAACTGCTACACTCACGACTTCATTCCACCATGGTACATGACGTTTGGGTGGAATGCTGGACGACTTTGGTATACTCTGATATGCTGCTTCAATGACACTGGAGGACATTTTCTTCACATCATCTTCTACGTCTCCAGTCAGCTCGGGTGTACGGAATGAATCAACGTACATATCCCAGTCAGCTTGACGGAGACGCCATCTCGGCGAAGATGATTGTGGAGTCATCGGCATGGTACTATTTAAAATAATAGGTATATGGTCACTTCCGTATGAGTGTGACGCCAGCGTCCACTCAAAACGGTGTGCCATGACCGGTGAGCCAAGTGATAAGTCGATAGCCGACAGCTCACCGGTTCTTGCGTTAATGAAAGTACCTTGACCGGAATTCAACAAGACCGCTTCAGACTCGTCTAGAAACCGTTCTATGAGTCTTCCACGGGCGTCTCTTGTGCTACAGCCCCACATGGGGTTGTGAGCATTAAAATCTCCTAGTAACAAAAATGGACGTGGTAACTGTAAGGTAAGCTCGGTCAGGGTTTCGACATTCCAGTCGAAATCTGGTAAGTAGACCGAGCATACTGTGAACTGTGGCGGTTTTAGAAATTGTATTGCAACTGCTTGTAGGGGGGTGTTTAATGGATGGTCCCGGAAGGGGACGCCATCTTTTATAATGATGGCAACACCCCCCCTCGCCCTAATGTCTGGCTGTACGTTGTGCCGGCGGATATAATAAAATATTTTAAAATCATGTGAGTGTTATTATTTCTTACATACCACAATACTTAAACAATTTTAGTAATTCGTTAAAAAAAAAAAAAAAGATCGTCGAAGTGATTATTCTTACAACGAACTATTTAACATGTATTTTCTGAGCTATTAAAATAGGTAATGTTTTTACTTGCTCCTGAATATTGCATTGTTTCATTGGCGTTCTGACACAATAGAATATATATGTAAACTATGTAATTCTTACCAATAAGTATTTACCCATATTATTAACGATTTGTTAAAACTAAAGTATCGTTTGAATCGCATGATCTAAAACTACCGAGCAGGAAAGGGTTAATTAGCTGAATACAACTTAGCTCCGAAAAAAAAAATAAAATTTCATACTCCAAATTACAGTGTTCATCCATTTTTGAAAACGGCGAGAGTTATTTACTTTCCACCATGTATACGTATTTATCGATGGTAGTGTTACATTACATTTTCAATTCGTTGTTTTAGAAATATTTATATAATTTTTTTTAGTATTTTGCTTGTAACAGATAATTTTTAAGTGTTTTAACAATTTCCACTTTATGTACATAAGACATACACGGTTCATACTGAACTTATATATTAATAAATTTTATTCAATAAATTGTTTAAAACTATCGATTTTCGATTTTTATTAAAAAATGTTTTAAACTACATGAATGTTTTCATTTAGGAGAAGAAGGATTAACGCAACATTAATTTTTTTATTCCTATAAAAGTGTTTCTTAAAATAACAATTTTGAGCGCTCAGTATATAAAAAATATGCTAGTTTTATTACAGAGAAAGAAATTGTTTTTGTTTTGTAATCGAGTACATTATCGATGGCCAAACATTTTACGTTAAATGAATAGGTTCTTATATTTATCACGTGTATATCTCAACAATTCTATTCTTGAAAATAAATTTTCTAATATTGACAGAATTTCCTATTTTTTTACAATCAAATTTTCAATTAGTATAAATTTCATGTATAAAAATTTAAGCAAGTAGGTACAGTCTTCCTACATATGAGATGTACTTCACATATGCGAACTGATAACTTGGAATCTGTCTCATCAGCATTTTTGCTATTTATGATTATAATTTTTGTGTCGTTAAAATACACATAAATTACATATAGGTAGTTAAGAAATTATTTTTTATTTTTTATTTTTTATTAATTATGTTTAAGTTTTGAAATTATTATGAAAAAAATTTGACTTTTTTCATTTTGGAAAATATTATAAGGTATCATCGATTTCTTTTACAATTAATACTCAGGGTTTGATAAATATAAAAGATTGCTCATAAGTTTATAAAAAAATATACTAGTTTTATTACAGAGAAAGAAATCTAGTACATTATCGATGGCCAAACATTTTACGTTAAATGAATAGGTTCGTATAATTATCACGCGATATCAAGTGATCGGCCATATAGTAAAGTAGTCATATCATGCGATATCACGTTATCGGCAACGAAAGTGTTAAAACTATAGATTTTTTTTTAAATTTTTGTACCAAAAATAAACGTGCCTAGTTTAAACTTTTTAACAGTCATTAACGTCATAAGACGTCAAATAAAGTCTTACTTATTAGTATCATACACCATATCCAACAAGCAAAAATGTATTGTGTAAGTACTCTATATGTATAGTTAATCCATCAAATTTAAGATAACAAAGAGTTACGATTTTTTTTTTAAATATGATTAAACACTGAATAAAATTTTATAAAATTTACTGAATAAAAGAGTATATTAATATACAAAAACACACAATTTATCGCTGATAACGAAATTTTTTTATTTAAGATAAATAAAAAAATTTTAAATGCTATTACAGTCATTTACAAAAACTAGAAGCCACTTAATACGTATAGTTTTCCTATACATATATTTAACTAATTTTTAACAATAACAAGTAATAAATTTTTTAGCAATAAATAGATAAAGTTTTACATAAGTTATAAAATATTAAAAGGATTTTTCTTACAATATTGGGAATATGTGCAATTAATTAAGACTAAAAATATCTATGAGAAGAAACTTAATGTTTGAAACTACCTTAAATTATGGATATTACATAATATTAAGTTTTAAAAATATAGAGTAGGATTTTTTTTTTAAAAATATATTCATATTGTGAAATGTGATTTTAACGGTATAGAAACCCTTACTTGTAACGGAGTACTGTACATATTAAGTTTCAAATTTATCTTTTAATATGTACCTAAATGAAGAGAATGCTATACAGTGGTTTAAATTATAGTGTGCACTTTAATTTCAAATTAAATTTTTATAACATTGCTAACAAAATCTGTATATGAATAAGAAACTAACTCTTTTCCCACTAATAATCGTTTATTTAAATTACAGAAGGTTAACAATAGCAAATATACATACACACAATTATATGAATTTTATATCCAATTATAATATTCGAGTAATATTTGTACTTTAAATAAAGCAAGTTATAACATAATTTTTTGCTTTTACATATTAGACGGAAATTTTCGTTCGTAGTCTTAGTAGCAATAATCTTTTAATGACGTCAGTAAACATACATACACACGACTTATTTAAGCAAGTTCACACCTATAAAATCAGTTTTATTTTAAAGAAAACACTAGTTACTGAATTCTAAGCAGAACAGTTTGGCTCTAGACATCGCACAAAGACGACCGACGCGGCAATTGTTGACTTCCAAGGATTTCCAAAGGCAACAAATGGGAAATTCTACATAAAGGAATTGGCTGTGTTGAAATTCGATTCTTCCGAAGAAAATTATGGTAAAGATTATATATTACAACACTATGTATTCAAATCACCAATACCGTTTTGTGGGTTAAATGAAAAAGATCAACGCACAGCTCGTTGATTGCGGAAAAATCATCATGGGTTCTCCTGGATGGATGGGCATGCTGAATACGAGGAACTACAACACATTTTAATAAACAATCTAGACGGAACTCGAATCATCTGTACGAAAG
This sequence comes from Brachynemurus nebulosus, assembly GCA_035578155.1. Taxonomy (NCBI): domain Eukaryota; kingdom Metazoa; phylum Arthropoda; class Insecta; order Neuroptera; family Myrmeleontidae; genus Brachynemurus; species Brachynemurus nebulosus. The sequence continues at coordinate 1,214,382 of JAPWDM010000007.1, read as the reverse complement.
GAGAAGAAAAAGTGCGGTATTTGAAACGACTACTACCATCAGCGCCTATTATGAACTTTGAAGAAATAACAATTTGTCCCAAGTTGGGAATCATAACATCAACATACACTAGTCCTCGATGCGGCCATCATTTTGGAGCAACTTCCGCCATGGAAAATGTTATATCCATATACAAATATTATTGTAATAATATTGTAAAATATTTCTTTTAAATAAGTTTATTAAAATAAAAAATGTGTTTTTATTTAGAGGAGAACCTGTATAAACCTGTTTTCAGATAAAAATATACAATCAGATGATAAAATTCATTTTTGCGTATTAGACAGAAATCTTCGCTATTAATATCAGTATACCTTCTAATGACATCAGTTGACAATTTATACGAGTTTAAAACTGTTTTCAGATAAAAATATGATAAAATTATGAATCAAGGTACAGAGTTCCCGGTGCAACACCATGACTAACTATCAAAAAGGATTTTCGACGTTATCTGTTGACAATTTTTCAAACTTACGCACAGGGATGGCTAGTATCCAGACTACGAGCGCCATCTAGTAGTGAATTTACTGAGCTCGAAAGTGGCTGCGCCATTTATTAGGGAAATTTTCGAAGTCTTAGATTCGGTTAGGTTAGAAAAAAATTTTTAGGTTAAGTTAGGTTAGGTTAGACCAAATTTCCTTAGGTTCGGTTAGGTTAGAAAAAATTTTCATTGGGTTCCGTTAGGTTAGAACAAGTTCAGTTGGGTTCCGTTAGGTTAGAAAACATTTTCGTTCACATTACTCCACCTAACGCCGGAGGTTTCTAGAATCGCCTCCGGTAGGTTTCAAACCATCCGAGCTTGCTCAAAAAATCGGATGGAGGGATGGAGGGCTTAGAACTGTCCAATCCTTACTACTATAGTTATCTCCCTTTACCAAGGTATACGCTGATTTGTGTGCGATATCGAATTGTGCGTATGTACAAGTCGTATATCGTTACTATATTCATACTAATATATTATAAATATCGTTACTATATTCATACAAATACTTTATCTAGTAAACATTCGATTCGCAACTAATATCGTAGTATTATAATATCTAGAATAGGAGATATTAGTAATAGTTATCTAATATTTGTTAATATTAGTGATAACTTAGCGAATACTAATATATTCGTCTCGCCACTAAAAATCACTTGTTTATCAATTTTCAGAAGAAGGAATCTACCTGCATGTTAAAGAAGATCCTCTTATTACTGGTGTTATAACACCAATTATGAAGCGCTTGTTCTCGAATGGATGTGCGGATGAAATGGTAATCGTTGATTGCAGTGGATCCTGTGATTAGATGAGCACGCAGGTAAATAAATGCATGGAATCAATGGTTTTATTTCATCTGACACACTGAGTCTTTAAAGTTCCGTGCTTAGAGGATCTTGGGGGCCCTGAAATTTGCCGTTTCAGTTATGTTGTATTTATGAGCTCATCTCAAAATCAGTACCTCATAGAAAGTGGTTATTTATGCCAAATAAGTTTAAGCATAAAATGTCGAAAAAGAAGACATAAAAAGTAATTCCTGTATTTTCTTTTCTTTGGTAAAAAATTGTGAAGTCGCGCTATTTATTGTGTTTAGTGAAAAACTTTGTTAAGATAGTCGGTAAAATAATCTAAATTGGTTGAAAGAGAAAGATAGATACATGATTAGTAGTCAGACAAGGATCAGACTGTTACGAAAACGTGCGTCACTTTCTTAAGTAGAATTTTGAGGGAAAAATCGCATTATTTAATATTGTATAAGTTGAGAAAACATAGTAAAATTAATAAATCGAACGAAAAACATTAATAAATAAAAATTTAAAATATAAATTAACTAAAATTACGTGTTGACGCTCACCAAACATATCGTTTTATGAAAAAAAGAGTACTGTATATTGAAGCGATAAACGTTTGCCGTGTCGACATAATAACAATAAATTTCGTGCGTTATTTTGAATAATTAACGACAATTTGTGTTATTTATAGTTTGTCCTCAAAATATTTTAACTTTTACCACGTGGAAAATTGATTATTGGATTTCCTTTCCAGAAAGGCCGTTTGGGATCCTAATTGTATTAAAAACACTTTTATTTCCTTTTAAATACATAAAATATCATTTATTGGTTGTAAAATATTATCGCTTCCAAAATATTGCTATACAAATAATTTTACATGTTATGTTTCTAGTTAAAATATGACGCCATTTTTGTTTTTTTTATAAATCCACTTTTAAGTTTCATGTTTAATTCAAGTATATTTCATCATTTTAAACAAAATAGTTAATATTATTAATATTATATATTTTATTTCATTTTATAATATGTTTAAATTTATTCAATTTTAATTTTATGTTTCACCAATACAAAATATATATATGACTCGTTCGTTCACAAAAAATAAATTTTAAAATAAAAGGACATCTTTGCATTTTTAAGTCTAAACAAAGAGTATCTTTTCATAGCTAATCCTGTATGCATCTCTCTCGATCTCCTACCCCTACGATCCTCCATATAAGGTTATGCTCAGAGTCCGGCGAGCTGATTTGCTAAAGACCGTGACTTACCCCTCAATTGAGTTGACTACCATTCCCCATACCGTTTGAATAACTAGTTCGACAGTGGTTCAGAGACAAGATGAAACCGCGCGAACTTAAATAATCTACCACCAGGTGTAGTTGTTACTTCTAAAATGGTTTGGATCTACCATCATATCGGAATAGCTTAGTCATATTACCGACAGATGTCAGGCGCTGTTGGCACGCTCGCATTTCAAACGTTCATTCCGATACCGTCACAATATGCGTCTGTATAGTGAACCAAGTGAGACGGACAACAGACATTCAAACCCAACAAATAACAACGGTGATGTTTGTGTGACGTTTGGCGTACTTGCACATTTACCCTAGGTCTACCCTGGCAATTATTTATTGAAAGCAATATTGAATTGAAACATCATTGCTAATGTAGACTAGTATATGGCAACAAAAATTGCTTTCCATTTCTGTAGCAATTTTTATTTCAAGAATTTTGACGTTTCAGTATCCAACATGGCGGAAACTGAAAAAAAGAAAAGATCTCTTCATTACATGGATCACATGTACGTGATGTACGTACATTTTACATCTATTTCCATGTACTTTCTACGGTATATCCGGCTGTATCCATGGTTTCCGTCGTATCAGCTGTATACAACACAACAGACAACATAACCAAATAGCCAAAATAAATACATCTTAATAATTAAAACAAATAAAAATGGCAATAAAAGAATTTAATAAAGATGAAATTTTAAAATTAATTAACATGTATAGAGAAAAAGAAAGCCTGTGGGATCTTAACAGTAAATTGTACAAAAGAAATGATATGAAAATGAAAGATTGGGAGGATCTTGCAAAAGAATTTAACACGGACATTAAAGTGATTAAAAATAAAGTTAAATGTCTTCGGACAAGTTATTAAAGTGAAAAAAAATAATGAACTAAAAAGATCAGAAGCTGGTAGAGATATTTATGAGCCTTTATTTTAATGAAATTAAGTTTCTTGATAATACGATCACCGCAAGAAATATTAAAAAAACAATATTAATTTTATTTTATTTATAAAAAACAATATTAGCTTTATTTTTCTCTACTTAATCATATTTTAAAATAATGTACTGAAAAAACTTAATTATTATTTGTATTTTAGGAAGAATATTTTCAAGAAACTGAAAGTATCTTAGAATTTTACGATAGCCAAGAAAGCTTCTACGACGAATATATATATCTGTGGATGACGTAGAAGCATCTACGTCTACGTCCACTTCCACCCCGACATCTACTCCATTACCCAAAATAAATTGTATACCGCAGTCAAAACGAAGAAAAAAACGAAAACAAAATGAAACTGATATTAAAGCTACTAAATATGCAAAGACCGTTGAAGTCATCTTAAAAGAGCCTGTGGTGATTCCAGCTGCTCAGAATGAAACCCAATATACTTTATTCGTAAAAAGCATTGCTGCACAATTAAAAGATTTACCATCTTTAAACGCAACCGAAACAATGAAGGAAATTCAAACAATAGTCGCAAAATATACTGAGGAAATGCTTTTGTCGCATCCCTTAAATGTACAAATTTTAGAAGAAGAAATTATATACACCCCGGCTGCATAAACGTCAACATCTGGAAGTTCTGCTTCAAATATTTTGGAAGTTGGATTTATGAATCCAGATTTAAATGAGTAATGGCCGGTTTTACATTCATAATATTAAAGCCACTTTTAATTTAAAGTCGGCTTTATTTTTAGTTTTACAATGGTCAGGTCTGCTTACTTTTGTTAAGTATGTTATTGCATGTGCAAGTGTCGTGCAGTGTTGCGATTTTGTTACTTTTGTAACAAAATCTGTGTGGCGTATTTACTCCATGACTTGTATCAGTTATTAATATTATTGATATCTAGGTTACAATAGAAATCTTAATTACTGTTTTGGATATACATTTTGGAAATTTTGTTGTGCATGACATTCGTTACTAGATGTTTTATTCATTTCCACCACATCAAACTTCGCGTATACTTTTATATATATATATATATATATATATATATATATATATATATATATATATATATATATATATATATATATATATATATATATTGTTAGAGAATTAGAGTAAATAAAAGAAATTTATTTAAAATAAAATTTTAAATGTTTGAATTAAGAAAGTTTCTTATTGCACTGAAAAAAATAAAAGGAAAATTTTAAATAATAGAAATTTTCAGTTTGAATTAAAATTTATTTGCCTTAGCTAGTTCAGTCTTACATATGTATTTTTTTTTTTGTTTAATCGTTTAATTGTACAATTTTTGGTACAATTTCAGGGTCGTGAGGGTTAATTCAGATTGTTCCCAATATATAGTTTTTTACAAAAAAAATTAGATAATTGAGTGATAAAATTATTTGATACAAGTAAATAATTAACAACAATTTCTTGTTCCAATAACAATTAACAATATAAATTATTAAAATTTAGGAAATTGTAAAGTAGCAACAAAGTAATTGCAAAATAGCAACAAATTAGAAATAAATTACATAATATTAAAAATTTAATCAGTCAGTAAATATTTTAGCAAGATAAAATATAGAACAAGAAAATTAGCATCGCGCAAGAAAATATAGAGAAGTTACGAAATACAATAATTTTAAGAAACTACAAAAAAAGAACCTAAGAAAGATATAGAAAATTTACGAAATACAAATATCTACTGACCAATACATGCATACTATAAATTAAAATTTATGATTAGGTTAGGTAGGTAGCCTTAATTACAATTAAATGAAAACTTTAGAACATTATAAAGAATTAACAAAAGTTTGAGTGACAGAAAAGATAATACGTATAGAAACTCAACTGTTTTACGTTAAATGAAAACTAACACATTACAAGGAATTAATAGAAAATTGAATGGCAGAAAAGTTAACTCTTTTACACTTTATTAGATTCACTAAGCAATGTTAATTTGTTAATTAAAGAAGCACCAGGCACCACGTTGCAAAAACAAATAATAAAAGCATGCCAAAAAAATTACTTAACTAAAGAATTCACTTTAAAGATGGTATTATTTGGGCCTTAGGACGTTGAAACTATGGTGGTTGTCCAGGGTTGATTTAACAATATATATATATATATATATATATATATATATATATATATATATATATATATATATATATATATATTATAATGATGGATATGATAAAATAAAATTATTAGTTGCATGTTGAATTAAAATTTACAGTTTATTTACAAGTTGGTAAAGTACAGTTACATTAAGATGTTATACTGACAATTGTTCCATCGAATCGACTAGGTCAGATAAGTTTATTACATGTTACTCGGTGTTAAAGTTCAGGGGATACGCCCTGTCCCTAAGTTTAGTGCAAACGACAAGACAAGAAAAAAAATGAATTAAATTATTACAGTGTTCACTTAGCTTAGATAAAATTAAAACTCCTGACAAACGTGATGGTAAATTACTAATCTGTCATTAAAAGAACCATATTGGCTGCGGCAGGTTGGTGCAGGCCGGAACACGCCACGTATCGGAACACCGGTTGGCGCGTCCATTTCCGACACCCGCAGCAGAAAAGGGAAGATCCATGATATATTGGCGAATCCCGTCATTAAACAAACGATTCTCTCAATAGCATTTTGCCGAACCAGTTATGTGACTATTTAAACAAAATGAAGAAAATCCGAAAGAAAGAAATTAAGAAGGGAAGAGAAAAAAGCTAAATAATAACAAAGCCGTTAGCAAAACGAAAACTATCCAAGCAAATCGCTCTTAATCTTTTACAAAAAAAAAATAATATAAAAAAATTACTGATAACATACAATAAAATAATTGGTATGGTATTCACACGAAACACACGGTATAATTCTTCAATTGTGAACACATACATTTGAATAAAGAAGATTTCAAAGAACGTATTACATCCAATTAAAATTGAATACTTTCATAAAAGTAAATACTTACAATGTGTGAAAACAAACCAATTTTACAGATATATGGAAAAATTTTAAAATTAAAAACATGAGAGATTTAATAAGGGTTTTAAAATCTGATAATAAATGCAGCAGTAATTTAGAAGACGTGTTGGAAAACAACTTTGAAGGATTTAAATTAAATTCAGTTAAAAATTATTGTTCATAATTTAAACAAAAAGCCAACTCAGCGAAGGTACTCTGACAAACTAAAAAAATTTGCGCTATTATATTTTTATAGCCCAAAAGCTTATAATTTTTTGCGCAATCAAATATCTCTCCCCCATAGTACACAAATTCGTAAATGATTGTCATCAAGAAACTGTGATGTAGGCTTTTTAATGGAGGTTTTTGAACTTTTAAAATGTAATGTAGATGTAAATACCCACATGGAAAATGTAGCTTTAGTATTCGATTCTATGGCAATTATATCTCAAAATATTTATGATCAAAAATTGGATAAACATTATGGGTATGTGGATTATGGTGGTATAGCTGACAAAAATTTAGAAGAAATACTTGCAGGCTACTGAAGTACTTGTATTTCAAATTGTATCATATACAAAAAGATTTAAACTACCGATAGCATATTTTTATATTAATCAAATTACTGCTGATTTACAAAGTCAACTGATAAAAGTTGCAATTGAAAAATTAAGTGAAGTAGGTGTGTGCTTAAGATCAATTACATGTAATGGTTGTGCAACAAACATAAAATCTTTACACCTCCTTGGGTTTAAATTGTCCTCAAGAAATATAACATCGCACATGAAACATCCTGTGAATGGCAGTAATATATACTGTATCTTAGATCCATGCCACATGTTAAAGCTTTGTAGAAATTCACTTGCAGAAACTCAAATAAATTCTGATTGTGGTTCTATTTGTTTTGAATTTATAAAAGAACTGCACAAATTACAAGAAACAGATTTTAAATTTGCCAATTCTTTAAGTATTCCACATATCAATATTCAACAAAAAACAATGAATGTCAAATCAGCAGCCCAAACAATAAGTTCTGGAGTAGCTTATGCAATAGCGTTCTTAAGGAAAAGTGGCCACCCTAATTTTGTTAATAGTGAAGCACTGTTGAGTTCATCAGAGTATTTGATAGATTGTTTGATATAATAGATTCCAGACGCATATTTTCGCGTGGTTTAAAATCTCCTTTAACATTAAAAAACCAAACGGTTTGGGAAGATATTCTAAAAAAAAACAGCAGAGTACATAAAAAGGTTAAGAATTGGCAAAAACATTCTTCAACATGCTAGAAAAACTTTTGCTTTGAGATTTCTTGTAAATATTTATAGTTTTAAGCAATTAGCCTTTGATTTATTAAATTTAGCAAAAAATTCTTTAAAGTATCTTTTAACATATAAAACATCTCAAGACTACTTAGAGTTGTTTTTTTGTTGCATTAGGTCGCGTGGTGAATGAAAAAACAAATCCAACACTTTGCAATTTAAATGGACTAAGAAAATTGCTATTTGCTAGTAGTGTTACTCCAAGTCCAAGTTTAAACTGTTTACAATTTGATGGAGATGCTTCGACAATTTTTAATTTTCGTTCAGAGAATCGTTCAATTAGTATAAAAAAGTACGGGTGATTTGGATGATTGGAATAAGCTAGAACAATTAGTAGCCGCCGTAGACACAATTACATTGAGTGCTGTACAAAAAAAGCATTCTATATTATATTGGTAGTTTTGTTCTAAAAAAAAAATTTTACAAAAAACAATGCATACACTGCCAAAAAATAGTATTGGATAGTGAAAGCAGTCAAAATATAGATCATACATACGCTGCTATGGATATCAACCAATATTCTGCTTTTACTACTTTTGTGTCGCGCGGAAAATTATTTCTCCCATCAAAAATTGTTTTCAAAATTATCGAGTTTTCGGAAAAAATATACAAGTTGTAAATTAGTTCGGGCTATATGGGAAAAAATGATTTTAAAAGCAGAATAATACAGTTTTTAAACATTTTGTTTCTTTCATATCGACAAATTTGTTTTCTCCTCCACATCCTATAATGGATATTTGTAGCGATCATATGCGCTTGTGGTGAAACCCACGGACTAAAGGACGGATAACACCCAAATTAAGGAAAGATTGTTGCAGGAAGTAAGTCGGGAAGTAAGGCAGTGAGGGAAGGAAGATCGGGAGTAGTGGTGAGAACTATGTCAGAGAAGGAACGTGAACAATTACAGAAGTATGATTTCAGTATGAATGATCTAAATAATGAAGAACTTATGCGGAAATTCCATAGGAAGAATTTGGATAGTCTTCTTACCGAGGAGGAAGCCCAGCGCAGGATCAAATTAATTACGCGTTTGGGACAGGATAACACACACAGTAGTATAGTGATTGAGCTTCCGACTCATATAAGGGATCGACTCGTCGCCTTCGAAACGGTATACCTGGGATGGGAGATCCTACCACGTACGGGAGGACAAAAATATAGGTCCCTGCTTAAATGGTTTTTCGTTCGATCACTTCAAGAGCGATCAAGGCTGCTATCATCATCGATGATTAGGAGTTAGAAATCATGGTCATCACGGACTGCACCCGTGATTGTGGGGTTTGTGTCTGAACGACCCATGGTCAACAGGAGAAATATTTTATATCGGTATACTGCCGTCCTGGTGGGGACATAGTCGAAGATATTATTTATATGAATCGGGTACTTGGTCGGGTTGGACACAAACACTGCATAAAATATGGATGCAAATGCCTCGTCTGGACTATGGCATAGCAAGAGCCTAGGTGCCTTCAGATATAACGACACCAGGGGAGATACACTAACCGAATGGATCCTAATAGTCCTGAATTAGGCCTGCCAGTTTTATACATTCTCTGGCCCGAGGGGGTTCAGTGACAGATATCACACTCTGCAACAGGATGATGGCTCAGTACCAAATAACGTGGGGAGTCATCCCAAAATGGGGAATTAGCGATCATAACACCTTACTCCTCAAGCTCGACACCAAGCGCGCACCCCTTACAGTGACTAGCGGTCCTCTTGTCCCTGTGAATAAGTTGACAGAATTTAAACAAGTTCTCTTCCTTGGCATTGATTATGGTGACTGGTACTAAACCCGTCTTTTTGAGAAAATTACAAAGCTGTATAACAATCTCTACGATGCAGCTAGTGCAATACGATTGGATATTAGAGAACATAGTAAGTAAAACGTGCGGTGCTGGACTAGGGACCTGAATGACTTTAGGAAGAAAGTTCGTAGAACGAGGAAAATCGTACAATGTGCCAGACGTGATTATACGCAAGGATAAGTATAAACATTATACAACACTAAGGGCCGAATATAAAAATATGATGTGCAAGGTCAAAGAAGAGAATTTGTTTTGTGAGAGACGCCGGCAACAATGACCCTTGGGGGCCAGTTTATCGTCTGTATAGAAGGAGCAATAGCAACGAAATAGCAGCCCTTAGAACACCTGATGGTTACACCACCACATATGAGGATAGCGTCGAAGATCTTCTGAGAGAATTCTTTCCCCTGACCGATCAGGATGTGCAAAGGGCAACTGTCAAAGAGACCACTGAAGAATTTGGTTATGACGAAATTCAACAAGCGATCCTTCGTTCTATACATTAAAAATTTGCTGGATAACTGTTTGCAGGAGGGGATCTTTCCTGATATCTGGAAACAAGCGAGATTGGTACTCCTTGGTACTCCGAACTATTCTTTTATATAAAAATCCAGAGACAATTCCTGTTAGCAGAAAAATGAGGCCCGATTCAATTTTACCAGCTGAAGATGAAGCTGGTTAACTGGATTCTGCAGCTTGGATTCATAGGTTTTCCTGTTACTAAGGACCAACTTCTAGATAGCGTGCAGCTATTAATTAAAGCACTGAAATATGACACACCTTTTTTAAATTCGCGTCCTGGAAGACATCCAATGATTTCGAAAAGAATAGCTGAAAATTGTCAATGTCTAGAGGTGCAGTAACGGAAGAAAAAATAAGAAATTGGTGTATTGTAGGACTGTAACGATGCTGGTTTTTAAAGCAAGGTTGAAAATAGTGAAACACAAACTTAATTTTTGCAATTATTATATTTAATTTATTTAACAAATTAACAGCTAATACAGTAATGTTGTCGCCTGTACTACCTATTATTTTAAATGTCGAATACACTGTCAAATCACTCTGGTACACATACGTTTTCGTATCGAACCGTTGTTGACATCAAACATGCCGCCCCTCCTGAAGCCTCGTCTTCAAAAGGTAATAAACACAGCTTTTTGACACCCCGTTTATACATACCGTGTGACGTTTTGATAGTGGTCACACGCACCTGTCCATCTTCTCCAGGATGCACATCTATAATTCGTCCAATAACCCAACAATTTGGAGGACTGTTATCTTCTGCAACGATGACCATATTGCCAACATTTATATTCGGCGTAGGATTCCAGAGATTTTAATTGAATGTGTTCCCAAGATTTTAAACGATTAGATTGAATCTCACTTATGTCCAGTTCCACTAGTTGAGTGATGGGTTGGCCAATAAGGAAATGAGCTGGGGTTAGTGGTAGAAGCTCGTTAGGATCTGAGGACATTGAGCTAATGGGTCTTCAATTCAGTATTGCTTCTATCTTACATGTAAATGTACACAATTCTTCAAAGGTGAACAAAGTTTCACCTATTACTCTTACATAATGATACTTAAATGATTTTATGGCTGCCTTCAAAATGCCGCTGAAACCAGGTATGATAAAATACCAATTTGTTTTTTGTTCATTCAAAAATTTAAACAATTCATTTGTCTCACCTTGCTCTTTAAATGAATCATACAACCTGGTCAACTCATTTTCTGCACCCTAAAGTTAGTAGCATTGTTGCTATAAGTATTAATTGCCCTTCCGCGCCTAGAAAAGATTCTTTTTAATGCTGCAATAAATGTTGCAGTGGTTAAATCACTACCTCCAGGTGAACCGTCTTGGTTACAAAACAAATAAATATTGCTCTATATATCTTAATTCGATCTCTATTTCGTAACTTCCTTTCTTTGATGTAAAGAGGTCCGCAAAAATCAATGGCTGATTTACCTGACCTCTATTTTCTAGCAAGTCACCCATCAAGTAACTTACTGACCTTGGGTTAATTTTGAAACAAGTTAAGCATTTATGAATAACATGGCGAACCTGATTACGAGCTTCCAATATTCAATAATTATATCTAACGGAATACAGTGTGTTCTGTCCGCCTGCATGGTAATTTTTAATATGTTCATATCTAATTATTAATTCAACCAAATGATGATTTTTCGATATTAAAATGGGATGTTTTTGATTAATGGAATGTTTGCTCTTTCAAGTCGCCCTCTCACACACAAGATACCTTCCTCGTCTATAAACGAATTTAAAGGACTCAATGAAAATTGTTTAGTGACATTTTCACCCTTGTTCAATGCGCGAATTTCAGTACCGAATCCTTCTCTTTGAGCGATCTTTATCACTGTTGACAATGATTTGGATATTTCATCCATAGAAAGACCCTTCTCCCCCGTGGCTTTTTTTTACTTTAACGCAGCTATGAACCGTAAACAGTAGACAACGACTCGTTTTAACCGTGTCAGCGATGAGAATTTGGTTATCAACTCAAAGCTATTTTATGTATTAACTGCAACAACTAGTTGTCATCGGTTTCCAATCTGGAACTTCCACCGTTTACGTTTTCCATCTTGGCCACTCACCTTCATTTTTGTTTATCCATGGTGGCCCTTTCCACCAAAGTTTGCATTTGAGTAAGTTTCTAGGTAGGCATCCTCGAAAAATGATGTTAGCAGGATTATCAACCGAAGAAACATAATTCTACTGTTTTGAATCCGGTAGTCTGATGTATTTCGGCAATCCTATTCCCCACGAACATCTTCAATAAATGTGGTGAAGCGTTAATCCAGCACAATACAATCTCCGAGTCACACCGCAAATAAGTGTTATTTATCTTAACATGAAGTGCCTCTACTACTGTTTTGCATAATTTCACTAATAAAACTGCTGCACAGAGTTCCAATCTGGGCAAGCTCACTGTCTTTAGTGGTGCCACTCTTGATTGGTGCCACCAAATGCGTTTCTTTAATGGCATTTTCATCCACCGACTACAAATTGCAACAGGCTTCATAAGCTTTTTCTGAAGCGTCACTAAACCCATGCAAATATAGAATTTTATAACCGGTTAGTGTGATCTTTCAAGGAATTCGTAAATCTTCCAAGTGGATAAGCTCACTCGTATACTGTTTCCATTTGTCTTGCATTTCTTTCGGCACATTTTCATCCCATTCAGTTTTGAGAAACCATAGTTGCTGCATCGTAAGTTTTGCCAATAAGGTTGCAATTTGTGCTAGTATAGTCCTTTTGGTAACGACGTTTTTATTTTTCAGATTAATGGAATACACAATGCAGTCTTCTTTAGATTTCCAATGTACTCCTAATATCTTTATTGAGTGATCTGTGTTCAAACATAGTAGTTTATCCTTAACTTGATTTTCCATGAAAGGGTCTCGCCGGGTAAGCATATGTGATTTCGGCCCAGCGACTTTTTGGGCTGTTCTTTTTCATGAATGCTGCTTATGGTGACTTATATTCGACAATATAGGTATTAGACCTCTACCCCCTATATTGTCAGAGATATCGGGGTAACAACCCTTAATTTTAAAATTTTTTTCTTCAAAACTATTGAAGATAATTAGATGAAATTAACAGAGAATGTTGACATAAAGTAGCTTTATATTATACAATTTTTTTTACATTCGTATGACGTCATTTACTACATTAAAATAATAATTGAATTTTTGAGGGTGCGTGTTTTAGACCAACCCTTTGAGTGACACCTACGAAAAAAAATACATGTTATTTGGCTCTAACATAGTTACCGTGTGTAGAAATTTCAGCAAGGTCAGATTGGTGGAAGGTGTCTTAAAAAAATATAAATTCAGGTTAAGTAACAATAAGATACCCCCACGAAAAAAAAAACTGGGTTATGATTTGGATGACTGATTATGGTATTTCTTTGCATTTTTCGACTCTGAGTGCGAATCTGGCGTCAAAAACATTCTTATACCCCTTAACTTTTTGTATAAAGCTACAAATATCCTTTAAGTAGGTGTAAAGTTATGAGTATCAATATCATTATTACAGAAAGAAATATGAATAGGCATTTTACAATCCTCGTGCCCTTATATTATTGTCAAGGCTCCATCAAGGGTGTAACATTTACTATATAAAGCTTATAATATAAAGCTACTTTACGTTAACATTCTCTGTTAATTTCATCTAATTATCTTCAATAGTTTTGAAGAAAAAAAATTTTAAAGTTAAGGGTTGTTACCCCCATATTTCTGACAATATCGGGGGTAGAGGTCTAATACCTATATTTTCGAACATTACTCACCATAAGCAACATTTATGAAAAAGAATAGCCGAAAAAGCCGCTGGGCCGAAATCACCCATGCTTACCCGGCGAGACCCTTTACTAAAATTTGTTCATTTGATGCCCACTTTCTTAAATGAACTCCTCCTTCCTTAAATAACTCTATTAATTCATTTCGAATTAATTTTATTTCTTGAATGCTATCTGCACCGGTAAGTAGATCGTCCGCATAGAAGTCTCGCAGATGCCTTTGGGTATGCATCTCGTCCATCTATTACTACCTGTTTTAAGGTACACGTTGATAACCACAAAGCTGCTGCTGTACCGTATGTCACTGTAGTTAGTGCTAATGATTTGATATCTTCCTCTGTACTACTTTACAAAATTTTTCGATAGTCGCAATCTTCTTCATGTGCCAAAACCTGTCTGAAAATTTTCTCTATATCTGCTGTCATTACAAATTGGTGCGTTCTAAATCTGAGAAGAATTGAAGTAAGTTTTTCCTCGAATCATCATGCTATCATTGAGTGAAATCCCAGTAGAACTTTTCGTAGAAGCATCAAATACCACTTGTAACTTGGTTGTTAATGCATTTTCTCTAATTAATGGATGATGAGGTAAATAACATCCAGTATTCTTGTTCAGTTCAACTTTTTTCATGTGTTCTAATTCCAAATATTCCTGTAAAAACTCTGGTGTATTGTGCTTTGAGTGTTGGATTCATATTCAGTTTGGCTTCCAAATAAGTAAACCTTTTTAGTGCTATCTCATATGTATTTCCCAATTTTGCTAAGTTTTCGTTAAATGGCAGATGTACGATGTATCTCCCCATTTAGTCTCGTTTTGTATTTTCGCGATAATGTTGCTCACATTTTCTTCTTCTTCTGTTATAAATTGTGTATTTGGATATTCTTCAATTTTCCAAAAATTTTCGATTTGATTCGACAATTGTACATGCGCTGCCACATGGCACGATAAGTATGTACCTTTACCCTTTGTTTTCAATGAAATTTTATCTGATATTATCCAGCCTACCCTTGCATTTTGTAATACTGGTAAATCATTTGACAGTCTAATTTGATCCTGTAGTAAGATATCATAAAATAATTGTGTCCATATAAGTAAATGTATATCGGATATAATAAAAAACGTAGGGTCTGCTAGTTTAATATTCAGTGGAATTTAAATTTTTTTAATATCAATACTTTGAGATGATAACCTTTCAGTAATTTCCGGTAAAACCAAAAATGTTTGCCTAGTTTTATAATCATTAAAACGTGACCATATGTCTGTTATAACAAAATATTGCACCTTTGTTTTTGTTTAATTAATACCTATTATAGGAATAATAAAATGTTTTTTATCTAATTTTAGCTTATCTGCAAATCTTTTTATAATATAGTTTGATTGTGAACTTGAATCCAGTAAAACCTTGCACTCATATTTTTCCCCATTAATTCCTATTACACTGCTAATATGACTTCAAAGATTTATTCACATTCTGTAACTGCAGAGGCTACGCTCGATGTAGTACCCTGAATATGCTGAATATCATGTTGATTTGACTGTGACAGACTAACGTTCTTTTACCCCATCGATATGGAGTATTGTATTATGCCTTCTTTTCTATATTTTACATTTACTACTTGTGCATGCATTTGCACTATGATTTGCCTTTAGACAGTTGAAGCACAAGTTTACTTTCTTTACCCGTTTAGATGTATTTAATTGCAGAAAACTTGCACAATGATATATGTAATGTCCTTGCTGACAAATCGCACATTGAATAATGACCTGTTTATCCTGATTCTTTTTAAAATATGATTTACTAGTTCCCTAATTTCTTACATTGTAATTATTACCTATACCCAATTTTGATTTGTTTTGAGTACCTACTGTTTTTTAAACTTGACATTTACGTTGTAAATGTCATCAAGATTCCCAAACTTTGGCACAGTGTTATCTACCAATGACGCTCCCCATTCCGTAATGCGTAGTCCTATCCATTTTTGACGTTATTAAATAGATTAACAGTGTATTCCAATTTTCTACCCCTTCCCTAATGCCTTTAATACTCGTATGTTTATTTTCATAAATTTTCGTAAACTAACATGAGAGTCTTTTTGAATAACTGGTAGCTCAAAAATTGCACGTATATATGACTGAATAATTATCCTTTTATTGTCGAACCTATCCTTAAGTAACGTCCAGGCCACATGGTAATTATCGGATGACACTTCTAAAGCTTTTATTACATCAGTAGCTTCACCATCTAATGATGACTTTAGGTAGTGAAACTTATGAATATTAGAAATATGAGGGCTTTCATGAATGATTGAATTAAACGAATCCTAAAAACTCATCCAGTTCTCATATGCACCGTTAAACGTAGTTAAATTTATTGTGGGCAATTTAATATTAGTAAAATTTGGGTTTGGGACGGTTGGGGTTATTTGATTCATTTGATTACTAGGACTATCTACATTACTATCTGTTTTATTTAGATCTTTAATGATATTTTGTACTATAGCAACTACTTCATAATATAACTCTTCAAATACATCTCTTTCCACCTCATGTGCTACTTCCGGCTACATTTTTAATTGTATTTTATTAAATTTATCCCACGTTGCGTTCTCTCTATTTTTTCTAACCTAATTGTTAATTGTTCTAATGATTGAGCTACACGCGTTGTTTTAAAATTATTAACGTATATTTTAAACTTTGTTAATTGTGTTTTTAATAATTTTCTCTGATGTTTTAATGTACTTAATTCTTTCTGTTCAGAAGTCATTTTTAATTTTCAAAACTAGAGATAGAAACAATATTGAACATATAAATAGGAACACTGAATAAAGGAAATCAGACTCACCCTTTTGTTTTTGTATTGTACATTACGTTACGTACTTATGGATTGCTGCGATCCAGTTGTTGCTTGAAGACCCGTTGAGCGACACCATTGCTGGTTTTTGCTGTATACTTGATATGTATATGCATGAAGTATGATGTACTGTACCCATTGCTGCTGGATTGATGTCCGTTGTTAAGCTGGGTACACACGTGAGCACGAATGCACGTAAGGCAAGCCGAGGACGTACACTTGCTCAAGTGTATACGTCTGTTTAGAGCGCGGCAATATGCCTCAGGTACATGCCGAGGTGAGGCAACGGCGAGCCATATCGAGTCGGTACATCAAAGGAATTCGTGCCTCGGTTCTATTCTAGTGTGTACGTGGTGTACGTTGTCCATTTAAATTTCTTAAACGTTTGCATAATTGTTGCCAACGTGTTACGACTTGTATATTGTAAATACGTATATTGATGTATATGTAAATAATAAAAGTGAGGTATGTAAATAATAAAACCCATATTATTTGGAATTGTTGTTTAATAAAACGCATATCTTCAATAGTAATAGACAAAAAAAATAAAGAAAAAAGTAATGATTATTTTTATATTTTAATTATGTTTCCTGTTTTTAGTTATATTTCATATGCTTCATTTTTGAGGGAAAATCAAAAATGAATAACTGTAGCGAGGAGATGTGTTCAGAATTAATTTCTGAATATCACAAAAGAGACATATTGTGGAATCCAAAACACAGTTTGTATTACAGTATTACAAAAAAAGAGGATAATTGGCGAGAAATTGCAAACAAATTGAATAAAAATATAGACGAAATTAAAAAGAAGATAGATAGTTTAAGAGGATCATACAGAAGGGAAAAAAATCGGGAAAAAAAAGTCAAGGAACTGGTAAAGGTAAAATAAATTTCAATAAGTACAAAAATTTCATGTTATAACATTTAATTAATTATTATTTTTTATTGTAAATTTTAGGACAACAAGATACATACATATCGAGATGGTTTGCCTACAATAAATTAAGATTTCTTGATGATAGAGATGAACCTAAATCAACAATTTCCGTAAGTATTATATTAAACTTTTAAGATAAATAATTCTGGCATTTTCATGCGCAGAGGCTTTCGCTCGACGTGGAATATTATTTAACGGAAGTAAAGATGAAATTCCTTGATTATTATCTGTTTCTTGATTATTTTCTTCAGTATCAAAACAGTTTGGTGGTGTATAAATACTTCTTGACTTTTTACTTTTCCTTAAAAAGTTATGAAGGCATACTGTTGCCATAACAATAAGTTTTGCTTTCTCGGGTTCCAATAATATGGGTTTTCTAAACACTCGGGAAACAGACGATAAGATCCCGAAAACATTTTCAACTACACGCCGTGCTCTGCTAAGTCTGTAATTGAATATTCTTTTAGGAGATCCTTTTTCTTGAATTCCGGAATAAGGTTTCATGATATGATCTGATAATGCAAACGCTTCATCAGCAACAAATATGTATGGAATTTCTTTGTTTCTTCCTGGTAAAGGACATAAATTCGGCAATTTCAAAGATTTTTCTTCTATTTTTTTGTAAAGTAAACTGTGTTGACGACCTACATCTACGAATAAAAAATTATAATCAGCATCTACTAAAGCCATTAATACGATACTAAAATGAGATTTATAATTAAAATATTCTGATCCACTGTTAAAAGGGCACTGTAGCATAACATGCTTTCCATCCAGTGAGCCCACACAGTGTGAAAAATTCCAAATCTCCTCAAATTCTTTTGATACTTGTAACCATTCATCTTCTGTCGACGGCATCTAGAACAGAAATTCAAAATTAATCAATCAAAGCAATGTGCACTTAATAAAAATACTTTTTTTTACAGAATGTAGATGAAACTGAAGTCGTACCTTTAGAAACTGTAAAAGAAAATCTTGAACCGAATTTAAGTCAGTTAATATCAGAGGAAAAAATTTCTACAAGTCCAAACATAATTAAAAAAAGCAAGGATCTCCAGAAAATAAAAAGACGAAAAAGTATAAGGCGAAATATGAAGATCTAAGAATTAGCGAAGCTTATAACATAATTAAAAATGCTAACTTTATAAAAGATGAATGTAGCGCTTATATTCATAGCGGCAAAACTTAGAAAAATGAGCGAGCCGTTACGTGCATTTACACAGCATAAAATTAATAATATAATTTATGAGGCGGAAGTGGCCCATTTTCAGCAGGAAGAAGCAGCATCTCCCTCACCCACGTTGACTGTTTTATCATCTTTTAGTGAACAGAGTGGACAATATTCATCCAGTAAAGAGAATCCAAATATTCAAGAGACTACTACTCAAAATTTAACAAATTTTTTTTCTAACTTTTCTGAATAATTTTTTTTTAATTTTTATTAAATACAACTACATAAAATAAGAATGTGCAATAATTTTCGTTTTTAAACTAAAGAATGTAGAAAATGTTTTTATTTTTCAATAAAATAAAATTTACAATGCAATGGTTCTTAATTTATTTTTGTACTACGAAAGTATAAAATGAGTTGTTAAAATTTATATTAATACAATTTCTAAATAAAGGTCATTGAAATTTTACAAAACTTCCCCCAAACATTTTGGTCGTTAACTATGCATAAATTTGTTTTCAAACACAAAATGCATATATAAATAAAAAAAATACAAACCTTTACATAATGGATTAATACATCTATTAATGCTTGGCAAACTTCTGGTATAATTCTTGATATCAGTTGTTTTGATATCTTAAATAAATATTGAAGACTTGTAAAAGAGTCACCAGTGGCTAAATATCGTAAAGTAACAGCTAATCTTTGTTCTACAGAAATTGCTTTTCTCCAATCTGTATCTTTCTTTTTAACTTTTTCGTGAATACATTGCGTCAGGAAAACAAAATCTTCGGGAGACATTCGAACAAAATTTTTAAAACGGCCATTTTCTTCATCATAAATTAAGTTATTTACGATATTTGAAGACAACGGTCTATTTATATATAATTGAGTAGACCACCAACGCCTTTGTTTTCTTTTTTTTTAAATTAAATTAGACATTACTATGAAAGCAGCATTTGCCAAAACAATATTGTACTCATCTGCCATTTTTTAAAAGTACTGAACAAATGAGCATTAATGACTCGCTTATTTTATTCAGCCTCGTTCGTAGGAACTTTAAATAACGAAAATTGAATCCGAGGCGTACTGTACGTCCTCGGCTTGCCTCATGTGCATTCGTGCTCACGTGTGTACCCGGCTTTACAGATGATGTCTACCCGTGCGTTGTATACGTTGTAGGTATTCTATATTGGTATGTATAACTACATAATATGTATAGTTAATAGGACTGATGTAACTCGACCGAACACCATGAAAGTACCATCGACACCAACTAACGTACTGCTGCTTGCACAGCTACTTGTGTTTGTCCGTGTGACTTCCCTTGATTGTAGTTGTTTGCTTCTTTGAATTTGCGATGCCACAATAGCAATAACTTATTAGGACAATCGTCTTCAACTTTCACCAGTTGTTTCCAGTTAATAGTAAAATAGAAAGTCCTTCATGGCGATAAGAACATGGTACCAAGCGACAAAATTAATTCATTAGGACAAATTACCTTCAATCCTCACCAGCTAAATCCAGTTAACAGATAAGAAAAATGGAAAGTTCTTCATGACGACAACAAATGTCTTTGTTTCAACGATTTCACCAAAAATTCCTTCGTGACAACAACAAATTCCTTTGACCCAATTTTGTATATAAATTGATACATTTTTCAAATAAAATTAGTTCATAAGTAAATCTAAAAAATGTTATTGTAACAATATCATACATTATTAAACAAAATTTAATTGTTAAAATTTAAAACAGTCTTTAATTTCATTTTTAGTGAAGTGTCTAATTTAGGTTTTGTTATTTTTACGTACAAAAATAACTGGCGATCCTATTAATCATCGGGTACATTCCCAACCTTCGTAATTGCTATCACTAATAAGCAAACGTATCACCATAAATTGTGCGAGCTGGAAAAATAAGCGATGAGTTAAGTCAACAAGAAGTTTTTGGCTATTTCGTCATCTACGGCACGACACAAAAACTGGCGATCCTGCCAGGATAACTTTTCGAAAACATCTGGAACATCACAAAAACAATTGGTTACTGGAAGAGTTCGAGCCACACCCGACGGTAATACGCAACAAATAAACCAGACCAAAAGAAGATTCTTGTTCAAGGAAGGATAATCAGTAAGTCTTTTTCATTTTTATGATTTGTTTGGTTTAAAAAATTGATTCCTCAACTGATCGTTTAAATTTTACAATATCTAATCCCAAATCCTATCAAGTTCAATTGATAGTTTGGTATTTAAATTTTCAAATTTAACAATGAATGATCCACAACCTAGCTCTAGCTCAACGGACGTAGATTTCTCAAAATTTACTCCTGAGCAGTTAAACCTATTTAAAGAATACATAAAAAATATTGAAAGAAATAATACCCTGAACTGATATTTTTAACTGTTATCGGTGCATAATAAACACAAAGTTTTCAGTAAAACCACAGTATAGAGAAGTAGTAACAGTAAGGCAACTAGATCATAAAATTCCTCCAACACACAGATTGTAAATATATATTATATGCGTACCTATTTAAAAAGTACTTGTAATTTTTGAATTAGGGTTGTCAATGTCTAAAAATAAAAATAAAAAATTGTACTATTAATATTTAAATAAAAAGTGTATATTATTATTCTTATAACATTGATGGTATCTTGTAAATGAAAACCTGGCTCTTATTGTGAAAAATTTATTTATTATTTTTGTGAATTTTCATGTATTTACAATTATATCCATACACTTATAATTATTTTTTATTGGTATCAATTATAATTATTGACATATTTTTTTAAATATATAAATTTTTAATAGATTTAACACAATCGTTTTTGTTTTTATATACATAGGTATATTATTTATAAATTGCAAACAGAAATTGTTTTTCCACATTTTCTCCCAATTTTTTTTAAATTTCTATTTATATATTTAATTGCAAAGTAAACACGCATTCTTGTGAACAGTTTTTTGAGATACTCTACAGGGAAACATGGGCAAATTGGATTAAAATTTACTAAATTTATTTGTTTTAAAATTTCATTACCCACGTTCCCCAGGATATTTTTCTTTTAAATTTAAAGTAAATATTTTCTCCAGTTCCTCAATATAACTTATAAATGTCGATGGGGGCACTGTTAAACTACCAAATATTTTACTGTGGTTCGTATCGAAAGCTTTAAAATGAATGAATATACTTTGTTTGGATGCCTTGCGCCTTTGTTTGTTCTTTAATATTTTTTAATATATTGCATTCATGACGATCAAGACATTTCGAAAAAAGGTAGCCACTAACATAAGCTAGCCCATTCTTAGCTGGAAAATCGAAATTATAATCGACCTTATCAATTTCAATTGTTTGGGGAACTGGCATTACTACAGTTTTTTCGTCAAACCAAGACTGCATTGACAGGGCGTTATTAGATTTCGATAAAAATTCATCTAAATCTTCAGCACAATTAGCTTCTTTGGAATGTTCAAAAATTTGATGAATAAATATTTTTTGGAACGTTCTCGTAAACTGTATTGGAGTAGGTTCCAAACAGTTGCTACCTTGCTGGCGAACCATTCCAAAGAAGTTCTCAAGGCAGTCTTGATTTAACCTTCTTAAAAAAATAAATTTAAAATTATCATTTTTAATATCCTGCCAAAGGTCTAAGATTGCTTGACAGCTAATTTGCATACCTTTTAAGCATTTTATAGATCCCGTGACATCTTTACCCCCAGATCTCTGTACAACTTTAATATTTTGAAATAACTCAATCGTTTTTTTTTTAAATGTAAATTTGGTACGCTTGTAAAGCTTTTTTATATTTATTGCTAGATCTGAGGGTACTTGAATTTAATACATCGAATAATTTATTCATGAGATCTATAAAATACACTGTGCCGCGTGCTGCCTCTGGTAAGGCATTAAACGCTAAATACGTTTGCATGCCAGCCGCGACACTATTACTAAATATTTGGACAGCCAATTTTACTTTCATTTTTTGAAAATTTGTAGGATGTATATGGCTGTCCATCAATTTATGCGCCAGCCTTATTTGTTTCTGGTTATCATTTTTATAAAAAATTTCGATGTCCCCCCACGATGCTTTCATGTCGTTAAAATAAAAATCTAACGTTATTAAATTATTTCTTATCGACTTTATTAAATGGGGGACATCGAAAATATAATAAACTTTTTCACCAACGAAAAAATAAGTCTGATCCATAGAAATTTTGCGCTTATTCGCAAATTACAAAAATTAGACCCTTGGTCCGATACAAAAGCTTTTACTTTCAAACAAATGTTCCCCAATTTTTCAATTATCTGGCAAATAAAATTATCAAGGTCGTCATAATTCTTACTTTCCGAAACAAACGAATACGCAGCTGGTTGTTTCCAGTTTTCAAAAATACCCCTAACCATCAAAACAAAAGCATAGTTAGCTGGTTGAGAAACTGGAAACTGATTAATATTATGGAGGCCAATAATATGGTCTCCTTTAATATCATAAAATAAATTTGTTTTTAAAGACATCTCATCTGCGCACAAGATACAGTACTTACTTGCTTCATTCATATTACTTAAATTAATTTTTAAAATATGAAATAAATTTTCATTTACTCCGGTTGAAAATCGAATGTTCATTTTTTGTAAACATCGTACAGATGGCAACGTAAAAGTTTTTTGTAAAATTCGGTACGTTCTCGGACTTCCAAGGTAAATAGATAAGGCGAAGCGTTTAAATTCGAAATCGTATCTGAAATATAAAATAGTTAAAAGTATAATAAATGAGTAAGAAAAAAAAGAAAAAATAAATAAATGAATAATCAGAAAAGAACTTATAAAAACTAAATATTTATTTGTAAAATTTTTGCGCAAGTATTACTTTCTATTGGAATATTAGGTTTATATAATACACACAATAAATTATAGAAACAATTGGAATATAAATTGGTAAAATGATCAAAATAATAGATATACATTGTATCATTTTTTATTTTAATGAATTTCCAGAATAGAAATTCAGCTATTTTAATATTTATTTCTATTATAAAATTTCTCAGGTTTAAAGATTTTTTAAAAATTAACCTTTAAATATTTTTATCCATGTAATGTGACGTCACTTAATAAAATAAATTCCATATTTTTGGAAAAAATTTAAATTTGACGAAAAAAATTATAAAATTACCAATTTATAATCATAAATAGACCCAAAATTCGTTGCTGCAAAACATATGTTCCTCTTTATGACGAAATTGTGGGTTTTTTTGGAATCGTTATTATTCTAATTATTATTATATTCCTTATACCTACATACATTTAAAACCATTTTCTACCTAAATAAAATATAACAATCAAGTTATTTTGGAAATTAAACATTTAAAAAATAAAGTATAACAAGTTATGGAAACAATTCGTCATAAAAAAAAAAAAAAAAAAAAAAAAAAAAAAAAAAAAAAAAACAAAAACAAAAATCTTTACCTGAAAACATATGTTAAATACCCTGGCTTTATTTCATAAAGAAATTAAGTTCCTTTTTTCTTCTAATTATTCTTATTATATTAATTCAAATTTCTTGTACATTTCAAATTATTCTCTACTTTAATAATAAAAGTTAATTTTGAATGAAAAAAATATTATAAATTTTTTGGTGATTCAGAATGTACCTACTTTAAATAATCTAATAAGAAAACGAAAGTCATGAAAACTGCACTTGGATTTGGTAATTAATAAAAATTTCAAATTTACAATGATTGAAAAAAAAAATTAGATATAATTTGAAAAATTAATAAACAAATGTTCATACCTACTTCCTTTTGAATATTTTTTTAATGTCAATTGTGTCTTTATAAATTTAGACATTTCCGGTGTCAGCAGCTTGTCGCATAATTGAAAAAAAAAATTGAAAAAAATCTTCTGTATTAAAATCATCTTCAAGAATAATTTCTAATTTTCTTTTTAATAAACGATTTTCCTTAATGAGATCTTCCTTTGTTGGGGAAGAATTAGAGACTTCAAAACTTGATGAAGTAGCTGGACTGGATTCCGGAACGGACTCTTCGGTTTTAAATATCGAAGGCGACGCGATTTTATTTAAACGATTTGCGACATTCCCAAAATCGATAGATTTAAAATGTTCTGAACACACAAGGTGGGAAGATTTTATTGACTTTAAATCTTTGTTTAAAAGATCTTCCCGCCCGATAGCAACAATCCATTGTCGATATCTTAAATTAATTAAAATTTATTAAAATATAGACGTAAAAGAGCATATGAGTGATTCCGTTCTAACTGTGATTTTTTTTACTAATAATTTTTGGATTTTAAAATTAAATTTTTTTTATTTGTATATGCATATTATTATTATAAATTATTGTAAAAATGAAAGTCTGAAAGGATTTCGCTACAACTTTAAAGTTTCGAAAATGACAATCAAATTTCAAATTTTTAAAAATATTAAAAAAAAAGAAATTCCAAAAACCCCTACATCGGACTAATTTTAATATTTAATAGTAGTTACAGATAATTATGATAAATATTTCAAGTCAAACGGACTGAAAATATACTGGGAAAAAAAATATACTGAAACTGAAACTAATAATTAACATTTTGTAAAAAAGAAAAGCTAAGTATAATGATTTTATATAATGTTCTAACAAATATATTTTTAAAAATACTGATAAATCAGCTTGTGATTTATTACTGAAATCAAATTTTATTACTGATTAATTATTTTTTCACGCGGTACTGACAGACACGGTACTGACATTTTCATTTAGAACAGCACTGTAATTATTTGGTTATGAATTTAATAATATCCATTCACTATATAATTAAGGCTAGTCATAAGTACAAAAATTTATTACTTATGATACAAAAAATTCATAGTTGATAAAGTTTATAAATACCACGGTACTGACAAGTAAATTTATGACATACCTTTTTTGAAATTGAGTTCTACAATGACACAAAATTTATTGCACTAATCCATCAACTTGATGTTTGTAAATATTACTTAGGTGACGTACTTTCAACATGGCTCATTAGCCGTTTCATTAATTTCGAGGTAGATGGCGCGCGAGTCATACAAATTCAAATTCAAAAATTCTTTTAAATTTAAGGACAAAAGTTATTGAGCCGGAGTTCAATGTTAAATTAATATATTGGGGAAAAATGTGTTAATTTTAGTAAATTTAATCATACTCATTAAGATTTATTAGGTAATTAGTTTGAATCGTATATTGCGACAAAAAAAATAAACAATTTATATAAAAATTCTAGAAATGGACATGCCACGGTACTGACATTTAAGAGATAAAGTGTAAGTTTCCTCTGGATTGCAAGTCATACTTTACAAAAAAAGTGATGAAATATGTTCAAGAATATCACAAAAATTTCATTAATAGATCGTTAATTAACGACCAGTGAGAGCAAACAGTACAGGACATAAAAAATCACAGTTAGAACGGAATCACCCATATAGGTTTTATAAACAGAAAAAAATTATTATTGCAATTTTTAACTGAACAACGACTTCCACCTATTTTATTTTCTTAATTTTTTGTTTAAAAAAGGAACTAAATAATAGTCAATAAACTAAATATAAAATACTAATTAACAAAACTAAAAAAAATTTTAACACACTATAAAAATATACAACAATAATAAAATTTAATAAAAAATTAAAAAACTTGAAAAATTATTAAAACAAAACTACAAATCTACTACAACAATTAAAAAAATAAAATTTCGAAAATCGTTTTCTACAATCGCTTTGCACATCAAAAGGACAAATGAAATTATTTTTATGAGGGATGCTTTTACAACCCTTAAGATTTATAAATATATAGATACATAACAAATTTTACAATCTGTGTGTTAGGGGAATTTTATGATCTAGTTGCCTTGCTGTACTACTTCCCTATACTGTGGCGACGTGTGAGCAACAACCAATAGTGCGTGTTCCATTTGGACAGTCGCAACAGTAACGTTTAATATTACTGTAGTCATGCCCATCGGGTACATATTCAATATATATTCGATAGTTTTTATTGTTTATATGTCGGGATCTAACTTCCACTTTTATAATGTTCGGGGCCTGCTTTACATAATAAGCGCGTACATTGCACTTATCGTCTATTATTTCTGCCAAATAAGACACAGCCTGAGAAAGTTGATAAGAGCCAGTAAACAGTATTTTTAATTCTTGTTCATTTAATTTTGGAAAGTCATGGAGTTTGCTTGAGTGTAATGGTTGCACTGTAGTTTTTCGTCTGTTCCATTGATTTCTTTCAACATCTTCACTTAAAGTGTTTGGCAGATTCGTCCTGTCTTTAATATACTCAGTTATAATGTCACTCTGTGTACCATCAGAACTTAATCTTTTTCCGAATTCATTATGTAAAAAACCGACTATCTGACATAGCAGTCGTACTTTTGGTAACATTTTATTATTTAGGTTATTGTGGAGCAAACGATACTTCTGGGCGATCATCCCGTGAACTGCCCATCATTCGACTACCCACCGCACTTTCGTGACTATTCTAGACGAATTGGCGTCTTTTGTCGACAACTGAGAATTTCCTACCCTGAAGGCAGGCATAAACACTTTATACCCCTCTTTTTTTAGTTGGTCTTGGACATCACGAAAACCATGGTCCAAAATACACACATCATTACGTTGCAATAATGTCCTTATTCCTGTATCATCCTGCAAGAGGAGCTTCATTATAGAAGCATCATTTTGTGTGCCATAAAAAGGTCCGACGAAATCAACAATATATACGTTAGTCGTGAATGGTTTACATAGATGTGCCTTTTTTTGACCTGAATATGATTTTCGTTGATACTCATTATTTTCACTTTTTCATGCCGGATGTACATTGTGGATGTACCGGATGTACATCTGATGTCAAATATCAGAGCAAGCTGGTCATCTTCAACATTTAATAATTCTTTAGCTACAGGACTTGTATTAAAAAGTAATTCTTCTCTAGTCACTGAATTGCAGCCAAAGCGAAATGGTATTATATTTTTTTGAAAACCCGTTAGTATTTCGTTAAACAAATCGTTCACTGTTTGTTCAGACGATAAACCAAAGGTAGCAGCTATGACTCTATTGGAATTCCCCGTTCTCAGTTTAAATAAAAATGTAATTAATGCTTGAGTCACAGTACGCGTACTTGTGTTTCTCATCGAAGTTAGTAGTTATGTCAGTTTATGTATATTTTCCCAAGAAAATCCTGTTAATGTGTGTAACTGGTCCTCCGACATTTCAAATTCTTTCATTTTTTTATTTATAGTGATACATTTGTCATATATGAAAATGTATTTAAAACGCAGTTATATATTTAGTTTTCACTTTACTAGTGTTCGATATAATTCGTAAACGGGAAAAGTCATCTTCATAAATTCTTTTGCCAAGTATATGAGAGCCACAGCAACGGTCACCATCCGGGATGAAAATTTTTTTCCTAGAAAATACATCACATCTCGTATCTAAAGAAATTCGTTGAATATTTTTGGTAGCTTCACATATAATGCAGTATTTATGAGTGGTCACAACTCTGGGAAAAGATAATTCCATATAATTGTCAGAGGCCGAAATGTTTTTCAGTTGAACTTGGATTTGTTCTATAAACGGTTAAACGACATTTGCCACAAATAACGTCTTTTATTGAAATAATTTTTTTGGTATAATCACGATACAGTTTTGTCTCACTTTCAGTTTTAACAATTTTTTTTATAACCTTTATACTTTTTAAATGATTTATCACAAATCTTACACCTCTCTGACATATTATATAGTCATTAAATCACTTGCATAAATTAATGAATGTTAATTAATATGTAAGCAGTAAAATAAAATTGAATTTATATTTCGAAATCTCGCAACATTGAAGTGAAGAAATTAACACGAAGAACGTAAAGTAGACGTAAAGTTAAGTTTGATCTTGCTTTATTAATTACTTAAGTAACAACTGAACTTTTAAGGTACTGAAGAATAAAAGGAAGAACGAATGAGTCATAAAGCGAACAAAATGTAACAGAAATGTTTATTTTTTTATGAAAATAAATAAATAAAGCAAGATTTGAATTGAACTGATGCTATAATTTAATAAATCACTATTACATATGAAAACATGATTTTGATTTTGATTTTTTTTGACACTGTTCCACCCCTTAGTTTTTAACGATACTTATACCACATACATAAGACTTAATGTGCAATATTTGAGATTTTTTTCGTGATTGTCACTTTAGAAGAACCACCGAAAATCGGTCGTTCAATTGTTTTTGCCGAATTTTCGACGGTTATTTATTTTCGGAAAAAAATGAAGGAAACATATATAATAGTACTAACTTAGACCTATCTAATGGTATTTAGTTCATTTCAATATCTATAATAGTTTACGAGATATAAAGGTTTCAATAATATTGCCCTAAAGGCTATTATTACAAATAACTTTTAAGTTACCCAAGATATGAGGCTAAAATTTGCACATAAGGCATCTCATGAGGTACCCTTCCAGTAGCCAACGTATCGTCAAAAATTTCGTCTGAGGGCCACTCGACCATCCTTATCCCGGGATACCCTTTAGTCTTTCCACAACCAGTGAACGTATAAGATCAGTTGTTATCACCACAGTATCACATTAATGTTGAAACAATTTTGAGACAAACTTGAAACGCGTATGTCTCGAAATGCCCTTTTTAAAAACCGTACCCACTCCCAGAGGGAAAGTTTCCAAGCTATAAGTTTGAAATTTTGACAGAATGTTTTTTAATCCATTCTCCATGTTCCTATGGAAGATTTTTTTCTAAATCTTCCTATTTTTTTCCACAGAAAACTATTGAAAAAAGGCCTAAACTTTGTACTTTTGATTCAAACCGCCACCATTTCTTTCAAATTTCAAAAAAAAAAGAAAAAGCCTCCATAGGAACATAGCGGTTTACCTACAGATTGATAATCTATTTGCAACTGTTTATTGAAAAAATAATAAAAAAATAAAATTTAAAAATGAATTATACATGGAATAATGGACACTGATGTACTGGAAATAATAGATTTTGGATTTCCGAGATTGAATTATACTCCGCCTAATTATTTCCATGAAATGGACGAATATAATTTTTTCAAACGATTTAGGTTATTGAAACAATATTGTTTAGAAGTATTGGCCATGATAGAGGAGAGAATTGAATTTCCAAATGAGGAGCTGGGTAAGTCGCTTTACGCCCATTTTCCTTAGAATTGATTTTCTAACTCTTTATAATGTCTACTTATAGTAAACAAATTTTTACAATGACCAGAAATCAATTAATGCCCCTACGCTACGATAATAATTTGAAGCGTATAAGCCATATTTGCAAAAAATTAAATATATAATTAGTAACTTACAACTAAGAATGAATTTTTACAGTACATGACACAAAATAGCCTTTAAAAGATATTTCTGATCCTATGATGTACAGTATGATACAGAAAAAAAAAAAGAAAAAATCTAAATTTATTTTTTGGGGCAGTTAGCTGTGATTCTGTATTTTGAATTTACTTTCACTTCTAAACAACTTTTTCCAATTATATTTTCTTATATTTTCATTAATTATAGTACTTTACTCTTAAGCTATATTTACATTTTTAAGCCCACCCTCGATACAACCAGATATGTCCAAATTTCTGTGGGTGCTTTTTTAGCCTAAGACCAAGCACTAACTTTTATCAAGAATAAAATTTTCTGAAAAATTTGATATAAAATAGTTTTCCACATATAACCAACTTTCAGGCGGACACTGTACAAGTATCCATATAAAATATTCATGAAATTAACATGAATCAAATGTTTTGGTTTAGAATTTAATAAATGTGCTGACAAAGTTTAATTAGAATTTCAGAAAAAGGAAACAGAACTTATGTTTTTGTTCAATCAAAATTTTATCTGCAAAAAGGGCGTAAGTCATACTTCGGAAAAATTCAAAAAATTATGTAATAACAACCGATATTTACTGTTTTTTTAATCGTAATGCATAGTGTATTATTAGTGCTACCAGTTGTATAACACGACAATTACCAGTTTTTCAGTTTTCACCTTCATACTAGGCACCCAAACTTTGAAATGATCTTTTCTCAAAACGGTATTTCTGTACTTACGCCCTTTTTCCACCCACCTCCTCAAATGATTTGTAAGTGGTTTTTATATGTAGTTTTATATTATCAACAAATACTTGTCTAATATCAACAAATTTTCTCATTGCAGAAACAACAGTGTAGCTCCAATGAACCAATTATTATTAACTTTAAGATTTTATGCCTCTGGAGGTCATTTGACCAACATAGCAGATTTCATTGGTGTTCACACATCAACGGCTTCAAGGATAGTAGAAAAGATGTCGGAAGCCATTGCAATGCTTCGTCCCCAATTTATAAAAATGCCAGAAACCGCTGATGAAAAGCTGATAGTGAAAATTGATTTTTTTCAAGTAGTAGGATTTCCAAAAATAATTGGGGCGGTAGACTGTACTCATATTAGAATTTTATCACCAAGAGGTGAAGACGCGGAAGTATTCTGTAATAGAAAAGGATACTTCTCTTTCAAAGTACAAGTAGTATGCAACTCAAAATTGGAAATTACGGACATCGTTGCTAGATGGCCCGGGTCGACACATGATTCAACTCTTTAATAATAGCGTGTTATATGCTCGGTTTGAAAATGGAGAATTTCATGATTCTATTCTTTTAGGTAAAAAAAGTCATTTTTATTCTTATTTTCGTTTATACATTATACATTGGTTTTACATTTTTTTTTTCGCAGGCGATAACGGTTCCCATTAAGAAAATATTTCTTAACTCCATTAGGTAATCCAGCCACTAGAGCGGAACGAATATATAATGACGCACATATAAAAACCAGAAATATTGTAAAAAGATTATCTGGCAATTGGAAACATCGATTTCCCGTACTGGCCTATGGATTACGGGTTAAATTAAATACAACAATGGCAATTATTTTTGCCACTGCTGTTTTACAAAATGCCGCCACCCTTACCGGATGATATTGCTGCTGATAATTTGGAAAATTTAATAGAAAATGGACAAATACTAAAAATAGATGCAGTGGGGGATGAAAATATAAATGTGAGAAATATATTAATAAATAATTATTTTGGACACTTGTAATTTAATTTATTTTTATTCCATATAAAATAATTTTATAAGAAATATTATTTTTTAAATTTTTTAATTGTTCTTTTTTTATTTCTATGTCAAGCAACAAAAGTTATGACGCTGCTCCTTCCACAGGAACTTCTTCTCCATATTCTTCTTTTCAGTGACCCTCATCTCCTCTTTCCACAGCTCTTTTTTTCATTTTTTTTTTTATTTCAGCAGTTGCTATTGCCAGCCGCATGTCTAGCAGTTCATCATACTTTTTCGCCACCGAGTTTAACGTCAATGATTTAATGACCGTTGTTGTTCTTCTCCGATTATGGTCTAATATTTTCTAAAATTTAAATTTTAAAAAATTAGTATTAACTAATGCTTTTACAATCAAAAAATTTACCAAAAAAATTCAAAAATAAATTGTAAAATAGATTATGTTAAATCAGCGGTTCTCAACCTATGGTACACGTAACTCTGAGATAATCATTTAAAAAAATGTGTTGAATTATCATGAACTGACTTTGTTAGGAAAATTTGGTACTTCAATCACGGGGTACGTGGGAGTAAAAAGGTTGAGAACCGCTGTATTAAACATTTATTAAAATTATTCAGCTTTTATTAAATTTTAAACCAAAAAGAAGCTGTTTTTCGTTTGACGAAAAATTCGGATTTCTCATTCTCTTAAAAACAAAAAATACAAAAAAAATTATATAACCAACAAATTATATCTAGGCATATAATTAAAATTAATATAGAACTAATTTTAAAACTAATAAAATTTTAAAATAAGTTTTAATTTCTAAACTTACCTGATTGATTTCCGTCATTTTTTTTAAAAATAAGCTGACAAAGAAAATGTTGAATAATTTGACGGAAATAACCAGTATTTTAAATTTTAAATATATTAATATGTAGCCGGTACCTATTCAACAACATGAAAAATGAAAAATTACCAAAAAATTACTAGATTCAACAATGTTGCCAAGCATAGAACACTAGAAGCAAATTAATATAAAAAAAGGTAGCTCGCTTGAAGTCATTTGTTGGTCTGTTACAGCTTATAGTACGGTGCAGATATTCAAAAAAACGGCCTAACCTCAACATCCAAAGTAACAGTTTCACTCCAACTCCAAATTGTTCTATACAGTCCACATATTGTTTGGCAAAAAGTTACACCATTTTGAGCGTCGGGTTTTGGAGGGAGGGGGTAGAAGTAGGCAAATTAACTGTTTTTTTTTTTAAATATTTTGGAAACTATGGGGTTTAGCGTAAAAAGTGTCATGTACAAAAATAATCTACATTAAATTACGAACAAAAGTGGTCCTGTGCATAATCTTGCTAAAGTGAACAGTTCCAGAGTTACGGAGGGTGTAATAGTAGCAATTTTTAGTATTTTTAGCCACTGCTGCACCTATCACCAGGTGTAGCAATGACTGAATAAGAAGAAGAATCCGCTCGAGTGGGGGTGAAAGAAGATTGACGAACACCTGAGACCAATTACAACAGCACGTCCTGCAGCTTCCAAGGAATTGCTTTCCCTCATTCGATTCAGATTCTAGTGAGAGAAAGTGTATGTCACTCGTATTTGATATGTGTGTTAGAAAGAAAGCTAACTCTCTTTTAGTTTTTTTAACATGCAGATTAGATAGGAGTGACAAAAATGTTGCGGTGACAAAAGTCCTCCGTGGGCGCATAGCCTAATACTTTATTTTATTATTTAGGTAAAAAATTCGCGTATTTTTTAAAACTAAGCCCCGTAAAATCCGTAAAACTCAAAAAAACCATGAAAATCGAGTACCACGTTGTAGAGGGGACTGAGTACTTTCATTCAAAAAAAAAGAAAATCGGGTATCAAAAGTGAGGTAATATCATAATTAATATTTTATCATTTAGTTAAAGAATCACGTTTTTTTTTTTTTTTTTTAAACTAGGCCCCGTAAAATCCCTAAAACTCGAGAAACTGAAAATCGAGTACCACGTTGTAGAGGGGACTGAGTACTTTCATTTGAAAAAAGGAAATCGAAAATCAAAAGTGCAGTGATGTCATAATTAATACTTTATTTTATCATTTAGTTAAAAAAAATTCACGTATTTTTTTTAAAACTATGCTTTGTAAAATCCATAAAACTAAAAAAAACAAAGAAAATCGAGTACCACATTGTAGAGGGGATTGAGTATTTTCATTTAAAAAAAGAAAATCGAAAATCTAAGATAAGGTATTTTCAGCATAAGCGATTAAAGAAAAAAATAAAAGTTGCGATTACTTCAATATATGTGCATATATTGGGACGGAAATCGGTATGATTGAAAGTGTATGTAAAGTACATTCAATGCCACATGTAATCATTTTTTAATAATTCTTAGACTCTGAAAAAATTGATAAAATATTTTGGGAAATCCTCATTTTGTATCCTTGAACGCAACTTTGAATAATTATAAATCCGAGAAAATAAAAGATAATTCAATAATATTCGAGTTCATAGCTCAACACATCTTAAACTTATTATATACAAAGGGAAATTAAATTTGACGAACATGCCATTTTTGGGTGATCGACTTATACACTAGCGGAAATAATTAATCAAAAAAAAATTCCACATTTTTAGTGATTTTTCTAATGGCTGTATCTTCGTGAAAAATGGTAGTATCGGAGTCGTAAGCAAAGCAATTTAAGGCTGAAAGTTTCTAGTTTTCAGATGTTGCGATAAAAAAATTTTCAAAGCAACGTGTATCCTAATAAGTATATTGAAAAAGAAATTTCCGAAATTTTTTCGGTTTCTTTTTTTGGTCCACGGACTTGGAAAAAAATTTTCCGACTTAACCACCATATGGACCGGATAACTTGTTCATTCAGCATTAATTTGCTTTTTTTAGACCTTTATACGACTACTTCCCGCTGAGATATCGGACTTTGAATGGAAAAGGATCGTTTCGCCTTTGACCATCGATATCTCAGCAACCAATGATCACACAGAAAATTGAAGGTGTGTTTCGAAAATTCGAATAAATTCTCTACAAGGATTAGCCATTGTTTTTTCAGAAATAATTTTTTTTGCATACTCTACATGAATTTGAAAAATCAAGAAAAAAAGAGCTGTTGGGAGCTTTTTGGAAAATCAAGCGCTGAATTAAAAATTTCGAGAAAACCATTAATGTTAAGTGTGCCTTTTACAGTTCAATATACCCACAAAAACCCCACTGAGTTTCAATTGAATCCATCCAGCCGTTTTTTTGTTTCATTCGATTGAATTTTTGAAAAAATTAATGGATCATTTTTTTACTCTTAAATTTTCATAATTTTGAACAAAATGAAAAAAAAAAAAATTTTCTTAGCTTTTTTCACATTTATATCAACAACAATATTTAAATTTATAAAAAAAAGAAATTTCCTTAAAAAATTTAAAAAAAAACTTTTTTTGCGAAAGTTTCGAAAAAATTTTTCAAAAATTTTCTTGAAAAATTTAAAAAAAAATTTTTTTTGAAAATTTTTTAAGAAATTTTCTTTTTTTATAAATTTAAATACTGTTGTTGATAAAAATGTGAAAAAAGCTGAAAAAATTTTTTTTCATTTTGTTCAAGATTACGAAAGTTTAAGAGTAAAAAAATGAACCATTAATTTTTTCAAAAATTCAATCGAATGAAACAAAAAAACGGCTGGATGGATTCAACTGAAACTCGGTGGGGTTTTTGTGGGTATATCGAACTGTAAAAGGCACACTTAACATCAATGGTTTTCTCGAAATTTTTAATTCAGCGCTTGATTTTCCAAAAAGCTCCCAAAAGCTCTTTTTTTTCTTGATTTTTCAAATTCATGTAGAGTATGCAAAAAAATTTTTTTCTGAAAAAACAATGGCTAATCCTTGTAGAGAATTTATTCGAGTTTCCGAAACACACCTTCAATTTTCTGTGTGATCATTGGTTGCTGAGATATCGATGGTCAAAGGCGAAATGATCCTTTTCCATTCAAAGTCCGATATCTCAGCGAAAAGTAGTCATATAAAGGTTTAAAAAAAGCAAATTAAAGCTGAATGAACAAGTTATCCGGTCCATATGGTGGTTAAGTCGGAAAATTTTTTTCCAAATCTGTGGACCAAAAAAAGAAACCGAAAAAATTTCGAAAATTTTTTTTCAGTGTACTTATCAGGATTGAGCGATACACGTTACTTTGAAAATTTTTTTATCGCAAGATCTGAAAACTAGAAGCTTCCAACTTTAAATTGCTTTACTTACGACTCCGATACGACCATTTTTCACGAAGATACAGCCATTCGAAAAATCACTAAAAATTTGGAATTTTTTTTTGATCCTTTAATTATTTCCGCTAGTGTACATGGAATTGCTTGATAAGGAAATTTGTTCTAGTTTCGCATGAATGTAAGAAAAATTATAAAAGTTTTAATATTTTTAATTTAAAATAGTTTACAATAATAAAATAAGGCGTATAGTATTCTATGGCTTATGATCTTCACAATACTGATACTGTTCAAAAAAATGTTTTAAATAAAGAAATTTTTGACACCAGCCACATCTTACAACAGCTGGTTCTCCACAAATATGACATTTCGGTTGAGTATCTACATCGGTTTTAAAAAAAATATATTCGACGGGATATTTAAACGTATTTAAATGTATCTCTAAAGCGGGGTGGTAAGAACTGATTTTGTGCTAGGGGTTGTATTTTTATAATATTATTCCTAGAATGTAGATCAATATCACTATCTGATCTGAGAATTAAATCAGACAATGTTCGAACGAAAACTTCCAAAACCGGAAGCCATATACATCTAATGGTTGTAAAAGCGCTGTTGTTTTTGGCGGTATGCTTAATATTTTTACTTCTTCATCTTCAGGAATGATATTTTTCACAACAGCTGGGCACTGACCACTCTACGAGTCAAGTGATAATAAAGATTTTTTATCGGTTTGTGGTAAATATATATTTTGAAACCACTCTTTAAAATGCTCGGTTTTTAATAATCTGTGCAGATAATTTACCTCGCCATATTTCCAGTTCAAACAAGTTCTTTAAACTTTTATGCCAAAGTAGAAAAATTTCCTTGCGCTTTTTATTTGACAAAAAAGAAATATTTTATAAACTTAATTTTTTTCCTATAACTATATGCAATAATATTCTTTCATGACTTAACAAAATCTTTTAATGTTACTTGTGTAAAATTTAAAGTTTTAGTCAGACATCAACAAATATAATTTGATATATTTTAGTCAGTTATTAATTACAAGACAATTCATTTGCTGAAAAACTTATAAAAATATTTTTATTTTGCTGATTGTCAGTAAAATTACGATTGGCACCTCAAATTAGCTGTCCAGTTTTGATATTTTAAACAGGTAAGCTAGTATTTTTCATGTAGTTTTCATATATGCTCTTCAAATTTTAATATACTAAAGCATATCCACCCTATTTCAAAATTTACCCTCAATTTTACCTGGACAACCCCTCTAGTAGGTCCGACCCTGGATTTATGCACATCAGTAGAAAGCTCTCTAAAAATAAAGTGTTTTGTCAATTCAAAGTGTTTTTCTATATCTGCCTTCGTTTTCAAGTTATCAAGCAAAATTAAAATTTTACCCTAATTTTGGGAGGTGATTTCACCCCTTAAATGGCGACGGTGGCAGATAAAAAAAATATACGGGTCTATTATTTTTGCTTGTACTACACATATACCAAGTTTCATCAAAATTGCAAACTGACAGTTCAAAACCTTTCCTTGTGAGTACTTTCATTTGAAAAAAGAAAATCGAAAATCAAAAGTGCAGTAATATCATAATTAACACTTTATTTCATCATTTAGTTAAAAAATCACGTATTTTTTAAAATCAAGTCCCGTAAACTCCGTAAAGCTCAAGAAAAAACCAAGAAAATCGAGTACCATGTTATAGAGGGGACTGAGTACTTTCATTTAAAATAAGAAAATCGAAAATCGAAGATAAGGTATTTTCAGTATAAGCGATTAAAGAAAAAAATAGAAGTTGCGATTACTTCAATATATGTGCAGATATTGGGACGGAAATCGGTCTGATTGAAAGTGTATGTAAAGTACACTCAATGGCACATGTAATCATTTTTTAATTAATCTTATTGTTAGACTGAAAAAATTGATAAAATATTTTGGGGAATCCCCATTTTGTGACCTTGAACGCAACTTTGAATAATTTATAACTCCGACAAAATAAAAGATAATTCAATAATATTCGAGTTCATAATACATCTTAAACTTATTATATATATATTCTGTTCGTGATTTTACTCTTAAAGAACTTAGCAGTATTTCTTGACACCGATTTTTATAGAATT
The DNA here is from genome assembly GCA_035578155.1 of Brachynemurus nebulosus. Classification (NCBI taxonomy): domain Eukaryota; kingdom Metazoa; phylum Arthropoda; class Insecta; order Neuroptera; family Myrmeleontidae; genus Brachynemurus; species Brachynemurus nebulosus. Next base: position 1,175,995 of record JAPWDM010000007.1, on the reverse strand, counting down.
TTGATACGCTGCTTGACATATTATTTTATCACATTTCAATTTTTTGCTCTTTTCATTCAGTTTTTTGCTCTTTCCAGTGATACCAAGAAGTCATTTTTAGTCCAAAGTGGACTTAGCAGCCTAACAACTAAGGCCGACGATATAGCAGCTAATTTACATAATACATGATATATTACTGTGAATGCCCGAAATTTGTAAATGTTAAGATACAGCGGTTTATGTCGGAAATTACCAATTTAGATAGTATATGTCCGAAATTTTTTAATAAATCTTTTTAAATCGGACATACACCGGTGGATGTTAACATTCACACAGTGTAGTGTCTGCCGTCATGGCAGGTGGACGTGGTTTGACGTGTGCTAAATGTCAAAATACGATTGATAGAAAATATAGTTATGTAATTAGTTGTTCAGAGTGCAATTTAAGCTATCATATTGAATGCTTAAAAATTGATATTGAAAGTTTTCGGAAATTAATAGATGACAAATTAACAAAAGTGTGGACCTGTCCTAAATGCAACATAACTTCAAAAATTGATGTGAAAATTTCATCACCAGTTCCTGCTTCTAGCAACTCTGCTGGGCCTAGTAGAGAGGTTACGAAGCTTATAGAAGTAGAAGTAAATAAGCAACAGGAAGAAAAGAAGGAAGTCGAGAATATAAGGATGGAGCTACTAAAGCAGAAAAATGAATTTTTAAGTAATGAAAATATGTTGTTAAAAAAGCTACTCCAAGAAATGGATGACAAAATGAAACTTATAAGTGAAAAACTAGAAGGAAAAGAAATAGAAATACAAAGACTTAAAGGTAATCAGAAAATGTTTATTACCCAGAATATTGCTAATCCTGCGAACAGTGCAAATAATGACAAATGTGCAAACATTGCCAACAATGCAGACAATGCCAATACATCAACTGAAAAAGTAAACGTAACAAACGTTGAGAAGATAAATAAACCCACATACAGCCAAGTAACGTCAATGGCAGGCGCCAAAAGGAAAGAACAAATTACAAAAGAAAATGTGCCAGATGTACGTAGAAAAGAAAATCAAGAGAGTACTAATGAAGAATTTAAGATTGTCAAAAATAAAAAAAGGCAAAGGAAGGAAAATGTAGTTATTGGGGTAGCGCAACCTGAAGCTGACCTTGGTTTTGAACCCGTCCAAAGGCGAACATGATTATACATAGGTAGAATGAAATCTACAGTTAACGAAGATATAGTAATAAATTATATAAGAAGAAGATGCAATTCAAATGAAGAAATCATATGTGAAAAGCTTCAGACAATTGGTAAAAATGCTGCGTTTAAAGTTGGAGTGAACTCAAAATATCAAGAAAAGTTGTATAGTCCGGAATTCTGGCCAGAAGGAACTGTAGTTAGGCGATTCAAACTTTTTCGATTCAACGAAGGCGACAAAAATGATTTGTATACAAAATCAAAACCTGAAATGCAATCTGACAAGACAACAGCCGGGACTAACGGAGAAATTTCAAGAACTAGTGAAGCTGAACCACAAGTCAAATAATTTCACTGCCTCAGATGTAGACGGTGACCTTGGAAAATTAAAAATAATGCACCAGAATATACAAAGTTTAAGGAACAAAACAGCAAATCTAGAAATGACATTAAAGAAGGAAAACATTGATATTGTGCTATTATCAGAACATTGGTGTAGTGATTTGAATATTGAACTTGTAAAAATTGAAAATTTTAGCTTATGTGCAAAATTTTGTAGAAAATATTATTGTAATGGAGGTGTCGGAATATGGGTTAGCAGTAAATTTCACAATAAAGTAAACAGTATTAATGTTACAAAATTGTGTAATGACAAGACATTTGAATGTGCAGGTGTTAAATTGTTATTACATGACGAAATATGGTATATATGCGTAGTTTATAGGTCGCCAAATAGTGATTTCACAGCATTTTTAGACGCATTTGAAAATTTGCTGAAACAATTAAAAACTAATAAACACAATGTGCTGATTATGGGTGATTTGAATATAGATTATTTAATTGATAATACAAATAGAAATAAGTTTATTGACATTTTAGATTCACACAATTGTAATAATATTGTAAATGAGCCGACACATATCTGTAAAACAACAGCTACTGCTTTAGATTACGCAATAGTAAATAAAATGGATCACTGTCTTAATCTGGAGGTAGTAAATACACTGTTATCAGATCATATGGGGCAAATTATTACTAAAGATATAAAAGAAATTAATAAAGAAAAATTAAAAATAATAAAGCAAAGAAATATTAATGATGAGAATTTAAATTATCTTGCATTTACTCTTAGCAAAGTTAACTGGCCAAATATATCAAGTAATAATGTGAATAAAGAATTTAATTATTTCTGGAGCTACTTTCAGCATTGTATTGATGTGTGTATACCCATCAATACAATGGAAATAAAAACAGTAAATAACAAGAAAATTAAGTCCTGGGTCACAAAAAGTTTAATTGAGGAAGGCAATTACTTAAGAGAACTACATAAAATTAAAAATAATAGGGCTGAATTGCAAAATAGATACAAAATTTTATTAAAAAAAAACATAAAATAAATATAGAGCAAGCAAAAAAACAGACAGTCTTTAAAAACATAGATTTGGGTCTAATAAACACGAAGGATATCTGGAGTGGAATAAATAAACTATTAGGTAACAAAAAGAAAACTAACAACGAACTAGTACTGCATTATAATGGTAAAGTAGTTAATGCTAACCATGAATTACTTAAAATATTCCTAGAATATTTTTCTAATTCAGTATATGAGAAGCTTAACGAACATTTCAAAGATAAGAAATCAGTTCATTGTACTAAGATAAACGTTGCATGTCATAAAACAGTGTATTTGATGCCTACAGATCCAGTGGAAGTATATAATATTATTATGAGTTTGCCAAATAAGAAATCTACAGGAATTGATGAAATTCCTGCCATAGTATTAAAACAAAATGCATATATATTTTCAAATATACTATGCGAACATATTAATAGCATGCTTGAAACAAGTATTTTTCCAAGTCGACTTAAAGTAGCCAAAATAAAGCCAATATATAAGAAAGATGATACAAACAACGTAAAGAATTACAGGCCAATTTCTTTGCTCTCTGTATTTTCGAAAATTTATGAAAAAATTATCGCTAACCGGTTAATAACTTTTCTAGAAAACAATAAAATGATAAATGAAGCACAGCACGGTTTCAGAATGAAGAGATCTACGACAAGTGCAATATTTGAATTTTATGAATATCTCTCAAAAGCAATTGATGATGGGAAGTATGTACTGGGGTTATTCTTTGATCTTAGTGCGGCTTTCGACAGTGTAAATCATGACTTTCTCATGACAAAATTGGAAGCTATGGGATTAAGGGGAAATGCTTATAAGTTAATTAAGTCGTACTTAACGGATAGGAAGATCATAGTTGAGATCGATGGAGAGAAATCGGACATAGCCGGGGTGGAAATAGGAGTACCCCAAGGGAGTACACTTGGTCCACTTCTCTTTATATGCTTTGTTAATGATCTCTATGCACATTTAGAATTTGGCAAACTGATAATGTATGCAGATGACATCACCATAGTAATAACAGGGGATGATCTGCACGATGCTGTAAATATAGCAAAGCTTACAGTAGAGCGTTTCAGTGAATGGTGCTCACATAATCAGTTAATGGTAAACTTAGATAAGACTAATATAGTAGATTTTAAATTAAGAAATGTGCTCAATACAGATTTTATATATAGTGATAAAAGCAGTCAAATAAAAGCGACTAAAGTCACCAAATTTCTTGGGATACATATTGATCACAATTTAAAATTTGTCGATCATGTGAATTATGTGTGTAAAAAATTGAATCAGCTGCACTACCAAATGCGAATATTGAATAACTATGTCGAACAATCTCAACTGTTAATGTTTTACTACTCACATGTATTTTCAGCTATTAAATATGGCATATTAGCATGGGGTAGAAGTACGGAATCTAGCAGAGTATTTATAATACAGAAAAAAATTATTCGAATAATATTTAGAATACCATCAAGAGACAGTTGTAAAACGGCATTCAAAGACAACAAAATTCTAACATTTTGGGCTATATATGCATATGAACTACTTTCATACATGAAAGAAAATTCATATTTTGATCAATCGTGCACCAAGAAATATGAGTACAATACAAGAGTGAAGTCAAATTTTGACTATACACATAGAACAAGCTTTTATGAAAAAATGCCTGTTTATACTGGGCAGAAGCTGTATAACAAACTACCCGAATGGATCACAAGTAAAAACACGCAACAATTTAAAAGGGCATTAAGGAAGTATTTAATCGAAATGGCACCTTATGATATAAGTGATTTGTTGTAATAGCAAATGTAAACCTTTTGTATACCTATATTGGTCAATGCAAATAAATATTATTATTATTATAGACTTTTACGCCAACCTGGCGCTCACTACTCAGTAGGACAGTACTGGGTAACATTCACCTATACCGGCATTATGCAAGGTATTAGGCTCTGTGGAAGGGTAATGTGCCAAACCAATCCGTAAAAGTACCGTAGTACATTCACGGACGGGTTTGTCACATCACTCCTTATATTGTTGTTGTTGTTGTTGCTTGAAACGAGGTGTTATGCGTCTATTTTGGTGTATACTGGTTCGTACGACGAGACTTTTGTGGGAGCGTAGATGTTGGCTCAATGACAGAGGGCTGTGAAAGCCTAGTTCGTTTTCGTGTCCTCAGATGGTAGGTAGGAGTAGGGACAGAGGGAAGGGAAAGGACTGTTTGTGTTTGTGTGTGTGTTTGTGTATGTGTGTGGATGTGTCTTTCTATTTTACGTTTCTTGGTGTAGATGTTTTCTGGTTCATCAAATTGCTCATTAAGATCGGGTGTTCCTGGAACTGCGCGTTTAGATGGTACAGAGGTTGACGGACCTTGTGTGTTATTGAATTGAGGAGGATTGTGCACCAGAGCGGTAACAGTGACAGTGCGGCAGTTGTTCGATCCCCCCTCTCCATCAGACGAATCTGGATCTGTATGTGTGTTAAGTGTTTGTCTTTCAGTGTTAGTGTATTGTGTGTTTATGTATGTGTGTTGTGTGTCAGTAGGATGAGTGTCAGTGTATTGTTCGCTCACTGTAGATGGCTCAGATGGAGTAGAAGCAGGTCTTGTGCTTTCACATATCGCAGTCGGATTCGTATTACTGAGGAACTTCCGTACTATACGACACGTGTTTATGATCACTGCCTTTTGCATAGTGACATATGTGTATTTTGGGAGACCCAAGAGGCTCAAACTATTATGTAGTGTGTGTGGAATGACCCCGGTGGCACTGAGCACTATTGGAACGATGTGGACATGTTCCATTCGCCATTGTTGTTTTATTTCGGCTGCGAGGTCAGTGTATTTATCCAATTTAACTGCGTGTGTTTTTTGTAAGTTGTGTGTATTTGGAACCGCAATATCGATCAGATAGGTTGTCTTAGTGTTTTTCATTACGAAGGTGATATCTGGTCGATTATGATTTATGGTCTTATCTGTAATAATCGACCGATCCCAGTAAAGTCTACAGGAGTCATTCTCCGCTACTACTTTTGGTGTGAGCTTGTAGTAAGGTGTTTTATCGGTTATAAGGTGGTGCTTGACCGCTAGTTTCTGGTATATGATTTTGGCAACCTGGTCGTGACGGTGTTTGTATTCGGATTGAGCGAGCTGAGTACAGGCAGCTGTGATGTGTTGGATCGTTTCAGGTTTGGAATGGCATCTCCGGCATGAGTCAGATGTTATTGACGAGTCACGAAGTATGTATTTTGAGTAATTCTTTGTATGAATTACTTGATCTTGTATAGCTAGCATGAATCCTTCAGTCTCCGGGAAAAGACTTCCTTGACTCAACCAGGCGTGCGACGCTGCTTTGTCGACGTTACTCTGATTAAGATCATGTGGATGTCTCCCATGTAAAGGCTTCCGAATCCATTGCTGAATTTTGTCCTCCTTCGTGACCAAACGGCAAAAACTATCTGGCATTTCTGTGTGTGAGAGGTTTAATGGTGTGTATGCCTTGTCGGCTTGGATTATTACATTGTGTAAGTGTGATGTGTGTGTTTTGGTGTAAAAGTATTCTCGCAAGTTATGAACCTGTTTATTATGCGTGTTCCTTATGTCTATAAGACCTCGACCCCCTTCGGCTCTTGGCAGCGTCAATCGTTCTATCGCTGCTTTGGGATGATGAATTCTGTATTTGGTCATAAGGACGCGGGTCTTGATCTCGATGTTTGTCAAGTCCGTAGGCGTCCATTTGATTACCCCAAATGAGTATGTTAGCACCGGAACTGCGTAGGTGTTAATTGCTTTGATGGTTTTTTTTCCATCAAGGTGGGTGCTCAGTAATCTCCGTACACGCGTTAGGTATTGCTGCATCAGGTGTTGTTTTACAGCGCTGTGATCTATACGTTCGTCCTGATTGAATCCGAGATACCGATACGACTCTCCCTCGTCCATGGGCTGCATAACAGACTCTGGTTCGAGTTCGAATGCGACCGCATCTCGTTTTCCTCCAGAACGACATTGTGTTCGACATTTATCGATTCCGAACTCCATACAGAGGTCTCGCGAAACCTCGTTGGAAAGTCCCAGCAGCTGCTGTAATTGATGTTTAGTAGCTGCATAGATCTTAATATCATCCATGTACATTAGATGTGAAATGGTATGGCGCGAATTCGTTTGCGTACCTACATTGTAACCGTATTTGGTTTCATTTAACAGGCGAGAAAGTGGATTCATTGCGAGACAAAACCATAATGGACTCAATGAGTCGCCTTGGAATATGCCGCGTCTTACTTGAATAAGGTCGCTTGTTGTTTTTTCATTACCAATACTCAAATGTAAGGTCGTTCGCCAGTCGGACATGATCGTTCCAAGGAAGTTCACGATACTTGGGTGTATTTTGTACAGCTCCAATACTCTCCGCAACCAGGAGTGCGGGACCGAATCAAATGCCTTTTTATAATCAATAAACGCTGTGTACAGGTTACGTTTTCTCCCTTTCGCTTGTTCCAGTACTACGGAGTCAATCAGAAGCTGCTCTTTGCAGCCTTGTGACCTCTTTCGACATCCCTTTTGTTCTTCTGTCAGTATGGTGTTAATCTGACAATGCTCATTGATCTTTTCTGCCAGACAGGACGTCAAAATCTTATACACTGTAGGCAAGCAGGTGATAGGCCTATAATTCGCAGGATTTTTTGTATCACTGTTTTTAGATTTCATGTATGTGATACCCTGCGTTAGGAACTTCGGTGTCAGGTTTGGTGTTTTTATAAATAGTGTAAAGTGTTCAGCGAGATACTTGTGTGTTGATGTAAAGTGTTTGAGCCAGTAGTTTTGTATGTTGTCGATGCCAGGTGCCTTCCAGTTATGCGATCTCTGTAAAGCTCTGGAGACGTCCTCTGTAGTAATGTCCGTATAGGGCATCTCCGGAAGATGTTCGTTATTCCTGTACTCTGTATCGATCCAGCTGGCTTTGTCATTATGGTCAATGGTGTTGGACCATATATTCGCCCAGAAACTATGGAGTGCGTTCTTCTCCGGTAGACCATTACTGTCAGTTACCGTGTTCGTTAGAGACTGATAAAACCGTCTCTCGTTTCTGCTGAACGCTTGGTTTTGTCGTCTGCGTTCAGTACTGGTCTTATATCTTCGTAAGCGCTTCGCTAGTGCTGTTAATTTTTGGTGAAGCGTATCTCTGATCTCTGTGAGTGTTTTATTGGGTTCCTCATATTGTGTGTGTACTGTGTGTTTGTGTAATATGTCGTGTATGTATTTGTTGAGCCGTTTGGACCTCGTACCCTGTTGGTATTGGGTGATCCTGCCGAGGTTGCATCGGATGTTGCTGATGCGTTTATTCAATCGTGTTTCCCAGGCAGGAGTTTTGTGTTCCTTCGAGTTGTGCGCTACAGGTGGTGTTACATCGGACCCGTTACAACGTATAGCTGCAACGGCTCCACAATAGATAGCTGTGTGTAACTCGATAAAATTGTCACATGTTTCTAAGTGTTTAGGCAGTATTGTATTGTTCAATATCTCAACGATCTCAGCCAATCTACGTGAGGTGTGTTGTTTAGGCAACAAGTACCTATGTGTGGGGTCCGTCCCTTCAAATTCAGTAAGCGCTGTGTTAAATTCCAGTTCGATCTTTTGCAGTAGGGTGTCATTTACTGCTGTCTCATGGTGGTCAGGCTCATTCTCGACAAGTTGTTGAGTGTCGTTTTGTGTGGGGCTCTCCATTTCTGGTGGGCCGTCGTCCTGACTTTCTTCATTTTGAGCAAATTGATGTGCGACTTGTGTTTTAATCGTGTTTATGAGGGAGGAAGGGATAAGGTTATTGGTAAAAATGACACGTTTTTGGTCTGCCAGTCTCTGTTCAGTGACGCGACTAAGGTGAGGGTAGGTGCGCGCGAACTCTTGATGTAATTTCGTACGGTAACCAGTTTTGTCCGTTTCAAGTCTAGTAACTTGGAAGTATGTGCGTACGATGAATTCATTCAGTTCATCTGTCCATTGCATACGCACACGCTTCTTACCAGCTTTAGTGGTCCCCAAAGGATGCTCCGAGGAAACACTTAAAGTCGGCTGAGCCAAAGGTGTTGGGGGCTCCGTAAGTAGGGCAGTAGCATTTTGGCTGAAGGTGTTGTTACAGCTGACAGGTGGCTGCCTAGAACCCAACCTGTCGTCACCGTGATCTGAGCTGTCACATTCAGTGGTGACCCTGATGCGCCCGGTCGCTCCACCGGCAGCGGCAGTTTTCCGAGGCCTTTTTTTTGTTTTCACCATCCTAATGGGTTGTCCTTTTAGTCGCCTTTTACGACAAGCAGGACTTACTGTGGGCAAATTCTGCAAAGTGAAGCCCCCACCCACAGGGCGTTTATTATTATTATTATTATTATTATTATTATTATTATTATTATTATTATTATTATTATTATTATTATTCACTGGTGTATGACCGAGATCATCATGAAGAGAATAAATAACGGACATCCACCAACTAGCTTGGTGGTTGTTAACATTCATTCAGTTACACTGTATTTCGGACATTCACAGTAACGTTTTAAATTATTTTTAGTAAATGCGGAAACAGTTGCAGAATTTTCACGTGAGATGGGTGAGACTCAATTTGAAATAAATGAAAGTGGTATGTTTTTTTTTCTTTCTTTATTTTTTTCTTTTTTCTTTAGAGGGTCTTTTAGTCTAGAAAGAAAAAATTTGAGCTTTCCTTATTTTAGGAATTAATAAAAATTAAAAAATAAAAGTGGAATTTTTTTCTCTCTAGATTAGAAGATTCGCTTCATAATATTACAACGTGATCCCTTAATAATAGTATTTTGAATTTCGTAGTTCTGACAATGAAATCCTTATGTCAGGAAAATTTATATTACAACCTTTTTCAAAAATGATAGTTAAATTACCGATCGATATCCAATCAGGAGAATTTATTTTAAACAATATTTTTGTTGACAATAAACTTCTGGTACCCGAAAGTGTCTATAAAGCAAACGACTGGCACTTCATTTGTACAATCATAAATCTAACAAAAGATAAACAAATTCTTTTTATAAAACGACCGATTAAGGCAGAAATTCTAAATCACGAATTAGTTCAATTTAAGGAAAACCAAATTAATTCACAAACAAGTAGCTTTTATCATAGCATCGACAATTGAGGAGCTGGGTGGAAAAAGGGCGTAAGTCGCTTTACGCCCTTTTTCCTTAGAATTGATTTTCTAACTCTTTAGAGTGTCTACTTATAATAAACAAATTTTTACAATGACTAGAAATCAATTAATGCCCCTACGCTACGATAATAATTTGAAGCGTATAAGCAATATTTGCAAAAAATTAAATATATAATTAGTAACTCACAACTAAGAATGAATTTTTACAGTACATGACACATAATAGCCTCTAAAAGATATTTCTGGTCCTATAATGTACAGTATGATACAGAAAAAAAAGAAAAAATCTCAATTTATTTTTTGGAGCAGTTAGCTGTGATTCTGTATTTTGAATTAACTTTCACTTCTAAACAACTTTTTCAAATTATATTTTCTTATATTTTCATTAATTATAGTATTTAACTCTTAAGCTATATTTACATTTTTAAGCCCACCCTCGATACAACCAGATATATCCAAATTTCTGTGGGTGCCCTTTTAGCCTAAGACCAAGTACTAACTTTTATCAAGAATAAAATTTTCTGAAAAATTTGACATAAAATAGTTTTCCACATATAGCCAACTTTCAGGCGGACACTGTACAAGTATACATATAAATATTCATAAAATTAACATGAATCAAATGTTTTGGTTTAGAATTTAATAAATGTGCTGACAAAGTTTAATTAGAATTTCAGAAAAAGGAAACAGAACTTATGTTTTTGTTCAATCAAAATTTTATCTGCAAAAGGGGCGTAAGTCATAGTTCGGAAAAATTCAAAAAATTATGCAATAACAACCGACCTTTACTGTTTTTTTAATCTTAATGCGTAGTGTATTATTAGTGCTACAAATTGTATAACACGACAATTACCAGTTTTTCAGTTTTCACCTTTATATTAGGCACCCAAACTTTGAAATGATCTTTTCTCAAAACGGTATTTCTGCACTTACGCCCTTTTTCCACCCAGCTCCTCAATTTAATTCGAGTCGATCATTTAAATAGAGAAGAACGAGCCAAAATTATTAACCTTTGTAAACAGTTTGACGATATTTTCTATCGCGAAGGACAAGACCTGACTTTTACGAATGAAATCAAACATCGTATCATTACTAAAGACGCCATCCCTATACACACGAAATCGTATCACTATCCACAAATTCATAAAGAAGAGGTTAGGAGACAAATTGACCAATTATTAAAACAAGGTATAATTCGACCAAGCTATTCTCCTTGGTCATCTCCCGTTTTTTCAAACTTGAGGAATTCGATTATACAATCATACATAAATCAGGCAAAAGTAATACAAATGTTGATGCTCTTTCACGTGTTATTATTCCAGAAATTAACTCACACGAGACTAGTAGTAATACTTCAACCCATATAACACGACATACTTCTACTCGGACAAATAACAGCAATGACGAAGACAGTACTGTACATAGTGCTGACGATGACGATACATTATTTATTCCAATCTCTGAAAATCCTTTAAATGATTTCGCTCAACAAGTCATTCTCCTTATTAACCTAGAATTAAAAACGATAAGCCGAAAATTAAAAATTTTGTTTAAAACGAAACGTAGACAAACTTTTCAGGGTCCAAATTATACTGACGAAATTTTAACTGAAATATTTAGACAGTTTTTACCACCAAAAAAACGTACAGCTATATACTGCCCCGATGACGATTGGTTTAAAAAAATACAAGAAATCTATCACCAATACTTTTCTCATGCTAGACATTTCAAAATTATAAGATGTACAAAATTATTAGAAGATATTGAAGACGACGAACAACAGGACCGCATAATTTCAGATTTTCACCAAAATAGTAACCATCGCGGAATTAATGAAACTTTGGCTCACTTAAAACGAGATTACTATTTTCCAAATTTAAAAAGCAAAATAACTTATTACATTAATAATTGTAAAACATGTCAAGAAAATAAATATGATAGCAGACCTCCAAAACAAAAATTTCAGTTAACCCCAACACCAGTCCGTCCACTTGAAATCGCACATGCAGATATATTTTATATCGATAAACTTGTAATATTTACTATAATTGATAAATTTTCTAAATTTTCCCGAGGATACATTCTCCTTAGTAGAAATAGCATACACCTAATAGAAGCATTTTTAAAATTTATAGCCACATATGGGAAACCTACAACACTAGTTGTAGATTCTGAAAAGGGATTCGATTCTATTCGATTTCGTCAAATTTGTGATAGCTATAACATAAATTTGCACACTACTTCGGTACGAAGTTCAAATTCAAATTCACCCATCGAGCGATTTCACTCGACATTGTTAGAAATTTACAGAATTATGGTTCCAAAAATAGAGAAATGGAACCCGAACAAAAATTATTATCTGCAATTTTCACGTATAACAATTCCGTCCATTCAATTACTAGGTACATTCCTTTTGAACTTTTCTTTGGCAGAACATATGACATTAGCTTAAAACCTGACTTGAACGACATAAACGAAAAACAACAAAACTTGTACGACAAAGTTAATGACTACGTGTCAGAAAAGAAACAAGAAAAAATTGTAAAATTAAATAGAGATAGACATGAACCCCTAAATTACGTACCCGGCACAAACGCGTATTTAACAGAAAACAAACATAATAACAAACTACATGCTAAATTTAAATAAACTGCTGTATCTAAAAATAATAAAATAGCCATATTAGATAATAAGAATAGAAAGTTAAACAAACAAAAATTAAGACGTCCACTTAAATTGCAGGATAATGCTGTCGGTAACAGCACAGAAAATAGTAATAATAGACCAGACGAACAATCCAGGGATCCTAGTAATGAATCTAGGCTAAGCACGAGTCATGAATAGTTATGACCATTATATTCACATTATTAATAATTACGAAAAAAATCTATTTAATATTGAAAATTCAATCAATATCATTTCACAAAAACTCCCTAATACAGAATTCGAGGAAATTATTCAGCTAAAATTTAAAGAATTGAAAGAAAATCTCCAAATTTTACTACCAAAGAAAATTACTAAGCGAGGACTGATAGACGGTTTAGGGGCAGTCATTAAACAGATTACTGGCAACATGGATCATAACGATGCCATCGAAATTAATAAAAATATAGAAAATTTAAAACTAAATCAAAATAACCTTGTGAATCAATTAAATAAGCAGGTCCGCATTAACTCCCAAATGATCGAACGATTTGAAAACATCACCAAACACATAAACGATCAGCAAAATTCTATTAACAAATATTTGAAATCTTTATATACGAACATCGGTCAAAAGGAACAGAGCGAGTTAAAAATTATACAATACGCGTACAGAATTAATTTCAACATTGGAACACTTAATGACCAGATTAAAAATATCATACAATCCATTAATTTGGCAAAACTTAATATTGTCGCAAAGCCTATTCTACTTCCAGATGAACTAGAGTACGCTTATAATTCATTGAACAAACAAGGCATACCTATCAAATCATACGAACAAATATACGAGTTCCTTAAACTGCAGGCTTATTGCAACGATAGCAACATAATTTTTGACATACAAATACCTAATTTCCAACCTACCTATCAATTAAACAAATTAGAACCTTTACCAAATGTTCACTTGAAAACAATAAAATTTCCCAAACCATATACCATTTCCATTGAATATCAGTTGTACGAGGTCGATACTGCGTGCCAAATAACTGGACACATAGGTAGTATTTTTTTTTTCTTTATGAAACATTTTTCTATTGCACTAGTCGTGAATGTACGTTAATGCTCAGTTTGTTAGTGTATACAGTATAACATGTAGATATATATCTACATCAGGCTTACCAACTTATTAATTTCCGACGGCCGGACATTAACATTTAATAATAATAATAATAATAATAATCTTTATTCAATAAAGTACAGAGTACATAGAATAAATCATTCCATAAATTCCTTAATATTATAAAAAATTCTTTGTCAACAAAAAACTTTTTAATTCACTCTTAAATTGCCTATTATTTAAATTTTTTAAATGTGTTGGAATGTTATTAAAAATTTTAATACACATGTTTAGCACTCCAAGATTTATATACGTCTTTGTTGACTGAATAGTTACAAGTTTATCAGCGCCTCGTGTATTGTATGAATGATCGTACTGATATTTCTCAAATAATTGATAGTTATTTTTCACAAATATTGCATACTCCATAATATAAGTATCAGTCACTGTAAGTATCTTTAAATCCCTGAAAATTGGACGAGCGTGTTCCGTAGATTTGGCATTTACCATGATTCTTAGACATCTCTTTTGTGCAACTAACACTTTTTCTACTAACACTGAATTTCCCCAAAATAAAATCCCATATTTTATATTCGAATGAATCTGTGCATAATAGGTTTGTATCAAAGTATCAAATGACACAAGATCTCTTAATTTATATAGCGCAAAACTAAGTTTAGCTAACTTATTGGTTAAAAATTCAATATGTTTTTTCCCATTTTTATGGGGGAATGTTTTGGGACGACAAGCAAAAACAAGACACTGAATGCGCTGCCTTTATTTTGATTTTGATTTTCCTATTAGAAAACAATTTTATAATATACTAGTACGGATGCTAAATTATTTATTTATTTAACAGGAAAATCAAAATCAAAATGAAGGCAGCGCATTCAGTGTCTTTTTTTTGCTCGTCGACCCAAAACATTCCCCCATAAATGTTAATGCCCGGCGGTCACAAGCAATTATATAATATACTAGTACGGATGCTAAATTATTTATTTAAGAAAAAAATTCCCAAAACGCTAATCCTACTAAATAAACATTTTAAAAAAGGTAATTACGCATTTAAGATGTGCATTAGAAAGCTGTATTTTTTACTTCAAATGAAACTATAAATAATAAAAAAATAACAGATTCTACGTTTTATTCTTTTACGGACTCCTCGATAAAAATTTAAAACATTGATTTAAAATTGTCCTCTGATTCAATATTTTTTCAGCCATTTTTCATATATGTGTGAGCGTTCTATGCATAGACCGTACACATGGAGACCGAACTCAGACAGAAGAATTGCCAGAATTGGCCACGAAAATGGCACATATTAGTGGTTTTTTTTTTCACCAATCGTGGGGCTAATTTTCTTGTGTACTGTAATTTGAAGTTTATTATTATCGTTTACTTCTTTATTTTTAAATATAAAATAAAGAAAAATAAAAATTTATTAATTTTATTTAAAAAAAATTGGAGATTGCTGTCTTTGGAATGACAGCCTCAATTATTCGTTCGCGGAAATTTAAAATGCGTAACATTTGACAAAACACTGAATATAGTACAACACTGTTGTATGAGTAGTTACTAACGAAATCGTTGGGTTCTAATATTCCACAAATATGGAGCTGATGTAAATAAAAATATATTTTAACATTTCTGATTGTTGATTACTTAAATTTCTGATAGTTTATTATTTGAAATTAAAAAAAAAAATTAAAAAATTATTTGTTCCCACAGATGCTGGTGATCAAAGCAGTGCGGCTCCCCTCGCAGCACCGCCGTCCAAGCACAATGAGTTCCGAACTCATTGCGGTGGGGGGGGGGGGGTGAAACAATAGGTAATATTTTTTTTTTTTGAAACATTACCGTCATTGCATTAGTCGTGAATGCATGTCAATAAATTTTATTAGAACGGTTTATGACGGAAGTAAAACGTCCCTTTTTCGCCCGTTTGTACAAAATACATATAGAGAAAGAGTCTTAGGCTTTGTATTATTTTGTAGCTAGGAAAAAATTGTTTATTTTTCTTGGAACTATAAAAAAAAATTGTTGATTATTAATTTTTTGAAATTATTTGACAATTTAAAATGTCAAGAAATGTATTTTCTATAATTCGCTTAATTATGGCAATTGGTCCAGGATTAATTGCGGGCGACCGACGTTTTTATATATTTTTCTAATTTTACTTCAATTGTGAGGGTGTTGATGACGGGGATTTTCATACAATACGGGCTTTTGATCTATTAAGTAAATTGTATTAAAAGTTTATGTTAAAAAAAATGAAAATGTATGCGGTGGAGAAGCATCCAAAATTCTTGATTTTGACGTTCAATCTTTTAAAAATTATTATTTAATTGTGTCTGTAACGTTCCAGTGTCTATACATATAAAAAATACATACATATATGTATATAAATGAACATTAATTCTTTGTATTTTAATAATGTTTTATAAATTTAATTTTGTTTTATTTAGTAACTCTACTTATTAAATATATAAATTATTGCATGCTCCACAATGGGAAACGTTAAGGGTACATTCTTAAAGTAACAAAACTGTTTTCGTATATATTATTAACGAATGAACAACAGTAAATATAATTCAACTATTTCAAATTGCAGTAACAACATATTTTTGCATCCATCTAGTCCACAAGAAATATTTGATATATGCAAAAAATTAAAAAGTAAAAAATCGACAGGATGGGATGAAGTAACTGTTAATATAATAAAGCAAACCGCGCATATAATTTGCTATCAGTTGTCGGATATTTTGAATAAATGTTTTGAGGAAGGTATTTTCCCTTCCAAACTGAAAAAGGCTGTTGTTATTCCCATTTTCAAAAAAGAAAATAATAAACTTTTAAATAACTATAGGCCAATTTCGTTACTCTCGAATTTTTCAAAAATTTTCGAAACTGCTGTCAATAATAGATTAATGGCATATTTAGAAAAATTTGATTTGGTCAATGATAGCCAACACGGTTTTATAAAAGGAGGTTCCATAAACTTATCAGTTTTTAAAATATTAACGGAAGTTTTACAATGTTGGGAAGCAAAGCGACCGCTATCACTTATTTGCCTGGATTTAACCAAGGCATTTGATTCTGTTGACCACGCACTTCTTCTGGAAAAATTATACAAGTATGGTATAAGAGGAAAGGCACTGGATCTTTTCCGCTCATATTTGACTGACAGAAAACAAACAGTTAAAATTGTGACTGGATCTGGTATTCAGGATGCTCTCTCAAGTTGGAGACCTCTCGTAAGAGGCGTCCCACAAGGTAGCATCTTGGGACCGACCCTTTTTATTTTATATATTAACGATCTGCCACTGGCAGTTAGGGAACATTTATTTTTATATGCTGACGATAGTGCGGCAATATGTAGCGGACGGGATTCAGACGATCTTCTAATAAATATACAAAATTGTATGTCTACCCTTGAAAACTGGTTTACAAACAATGGCTTAGCGCTTAATATAAATAAAACAGAATTAATTAAATTCGGAAAATACTTTTACTTTCCAGAGGAGATTCCGCTGTTAGGAACTAACTTATCTATTTCCGAACATGTAAAATTTCTAGGAATTGAAATAGATTCCAAAATTAATTGGAAGAATCATATTGATACACTAAGTACAAATCTTAGTAAAACTTTATACGTAATACGATCTTTAAAATCACGAATGCCTATTCAATCTATGACAATGATTTACCATGCCCTTATGCATTCCCGAATCCAATTCGGGATTATTTTCTGGGGTAACTCAACAGCCGCGGAGCAAATTTTCAAAATACAAAAAAGATGCCTTCGAATAATAGCGGGAGTTAATGCACGAAGTCACTGTAGAGAGCTATTCAAGAAATATCGCATTCTGACGGTTATTGATACTTTCATACTAGAGTCCGCATGTTTTGTAAAAGCAAATGCTAAATTGTTTGAGAGTAATCATTTAACACACGGTTATTCAACACGTTGTAAAGACAAACTGATATTGGATGCAGTTAGACTTGACGTTTCCTTTAAAAATGCACGTAGCTCTATGATCCGAATATATAATAAAATATGTAAGTAATGACATAAAAAGTATTCAGTGTCCCAAAAAGTTTAAAATAACACTGAAACAGTATTTATTACAAAAGAATTTTTATACTTTAAGTGAATTTTTTAATTAATTTTATTGACGCTATTCACACAAATGTAAATTTGTAAAAATGAATAAATAAATATTATTATTATTATTATTATTATTATTATTATTATTATTATTAAGAATTTTCTATTCTTCTTCTTATTATTATTATTATAAATATTATTATTATTTGTGATACCTATATTTAAGATTTTATCCAGTATATCTGCATTTTTATCACTTTTTTAAATGCAACTATTTGTTTATTATTATTATTATTATTATTTAAATTATTATTATTTTTACGCCAACCTGGCGCTCACTACTCAGTAGGACAGTACTGGGTAACATTCACCTATACCGGCCTTATGCAAGGTATTAGGCTCTGTGGAAGGGTAATGTGTCAAACCAATCCGTAAAAGTACCGTAGTACATTCACGGACGGGTTTGTCACATCACTCCTTATATTGTTGTTGTTGTTGCTTGGAACGAGGTGTTATGTGTCTATTTGGACGTACACTGGGTCGTACGACGAGACTTTCGTGGGAGCGTAGATGTTGGCTCAATGACAGACGGCTGTGATAGCCTGGTTCGTTTTCGTGTCCTCAGAGGATAGGTAGGATTAGAGACAGAGGGAAGGGAAAGGACTGTTTGTGTTTGTGTGTGTGTTCGTGTATGTGTGTGGATGTGTCGTTCTATTTTACGTTTCTTGGTGTAAATGTGTTCTGGTTCATCAAATTGCTCATTAAGATCGGGTGTTCCTGGAATTGCGCGTTTAGATGGTACAGAGGTTGACGGACCTTGTGTGTTATTGAGTTCGGGAGAATTGTGCACCAGAGCGGTAACAGTGATAGTGCGGCAGTTGGTCGATCCTCCCTCTCCATCAGACGAATCTGGATCTGTATGTGTGTTAAGTGTTTGTGTTTCAGTGTTAGCGTATTGTGTGTTTATGTATGTGTGTTGTGTGTCTGTAAGATGAGTGTCAGTGTGTTCTTCACTCACTGTAGATGGCTCAGATGGAGTAGAAGCAGATCTTGTGCTTTCACATATCGCAGTCGGATTCGTATTACTGAGGAACTTCCGTACTATACGACACGTGTTTATGATCACTGCCTTTTGCATAGTGACATATGTGTACTTTGGGAGACCCAAGAGGCTCAAGCTATTGTGTAGTGTGTGTGGAATGACCCCGGTGGCACTGAGTACTATTGGAACAATGTGGACATGTTCCATTCGCCATTGTTGTTTTATTTCGGCTGCGAGGTCAGTGTATTTCTCCAATTTAACTGCGTGTGTTTTTTGTAAGTTATGTGTATTCGGAACCGCAATGTCGATCAGATAAGTGGTCTTAGTTTGTTTCATTACGAAGGTGATACTTGGTCGGTTATGATTTATGGTCTTATCTGTAATAATCGACCGATCCCAGTAAAGTCTACAGGAGTCATTCTCCGCTACTACTTTTGGTGTGAGCTTGTAGTAAGGGGTTTTATCGGTTATAAGGTGATGCTTAACGGCTAGTTTCTGGTATATAATTTTGCCAACCTGGTCGTGACAGTGTTTATATTCGGACTGAGCGAGCTGAGTACAGGCAGCTGTGATGTGTTGGATCGTTTCGGGTTTGGAATGGCATCTCCGGCATGAGTCAGATGTTATTGACGAGTCCCGAAGTATGTATTTTGAGTAATTCTTTGTATGAATTACTTGATCTTGTATAGCCGGCATGAATCCTTCAGTCTCCGGGAAAAGACTTCCTTGACTCAACCAGGCGTGCGACGCTGCTTTGTCGACGTTACTCTGGTTAAGATCATGTGGATGTCTTCCATGTAGAGGCTTGCGGATCCATTGCTGGATTTTGTCCTCCTTCGTGACCAAGGGGCAAAAACTATCTGGCATTTCTGTGTGCGAGAGGTTTAATGGTGTGTATGCCTTGTCGGCTTGGATTATTGCATTGTGTAGGTGTGATGTGTGTGTTTTGGTGTAAAATTATTCTCGCAAGTTATGAACCTGTTTATTATGCATGTTCCTTATGTCTATAAGACCCCGACCCCCTTCGGCTCTTATGTGCGTACGATGAACTGAATGAATTCATCGTACGCACATACTTCAAAGTTACTAGACTTGAAACGGACAAAGCTGGTTACCGTACAAAATTACATCAAGAGTTCGCGCGCAGCTACCCTCACCTAGGTCGCGTTACTGAACAGAGACTGGCAGACCAAAAACGTGTCATTTTTACCAATAATCTTATCCCTTCCTCCCTCATAAACACCATTAAAACACAAGTCGCACATCAATTTGCTCAAAATGAAGAAAGTCAGGCCGACGGCCCACCAGAAATGGGAAGCCTCACACAAAACGACATTCAACAACTTCTCGAGAATGAGCCTAACCACCATGAGACGGCAGTAAATGACACCCTACTGCAAGAGATCGAACTGGAATTTAACACAGCGCTTACTGAATTTGAAGGGACGGACCCCACACATAGGTACTTGTTGCCTAAACAACACACCTCACGTAGATTGGCTGAGATCGTTGAGATATTAAACAATACAATACTGCCTAAACACTTGGAAACATGTGACAATTTTATCGAGTTACACACAGCTATTTACTGCGGAGCCATTGCCGCTATACGTTGTAACGGTTCCGATGTAACACCACCTGTAGCGTACAACTCGAAGGAACACAAAACTCCTGCTTGGGAAACACGACTGAATAAACGCATCAACAACATCCGATGCAATCTCAGCAGGATCACCCAATACCAACAGGGTACGAGGTCCAAACGGCTCAACAAATACATACACGACATATTACGCAAACACACAGTACACACACAATACGAAGAACCCAATAAAACACTCACAGAGATCAGAGATACGCTTCACCAAAAATTAACAGCACTAGCGAAGCGCTTACGAAGGTATAAGACCAGTACTGAACGCAAGCGACAAAACCAAGCGTTCAGCAGAAACGAGAGACGATTTTATCAGTCTCTAACGAACACGGTAACTGACAGTAATGGTATACCGGAGAAGAACGCACTCCATAGTTTTTGGGCGAATATATGGTCCAACACCATTGACCATAATGACAAAGCCAGCTGGATCGATACAGAGTACAGAAATAACGAACATCTTCCGGAGATGTCCTATACGGACATTACTACAGAGGACGTCTCCAGAGCTTTACAGAGATCGCATAACTGGAAGGCACCTGGCATCGACAACATACAAAACTACTGGCTCAAACACTTTACATCAACACACAAGTATCTCGCTGAACAATTTACACTATTTATAAGAACACCAAACCTGACACCGAAGTTCCAAACGCAGGGTATCACATATATGAAATCGAAAAACAGTGATACAAAAAATCCTGCTAATTATAGGCCTATCACCTGCTTGCCTACTGTGTATAAGACTTTGACGTCCTGTCTGGCAGAAAAGATCAATGAACATTGTCAGATTAACACCATACTGACAGAAGAACAAAAGGGATGTCGAAAGAGGTCACAAGGTTGCAAAGAGCAGCTTCTGATTGACTCCGTAGTACTGGAAAAAGCGAAAGGGAGACAACGTAACCTGTACACAGCGTTTATTGATTACAAAAAGGCATTTGATTCGGTGCCGCACTCCTGGTTACGGAGAGTATTGGAGCTGTATAAAATACACCCTAGTATCGTGAACTTCCTTGGAGCGATTATGTCCGATTGGCGAACGACCTTACATTTGAGTATTGGTAACGAAAAAACAACAAGCGATCTTATTCAAGTAAGACGCGGCATATTCCAAGGCGACTCATTGAGTCAATTATGGTTTTGTCTCGCAATGAATCCACTTTCACGCCTGTTGAATGAAACCAAATACGGTTATAATGTGGGGGCAAAAATGAATTCGCACCATACTATTTCACATCTAATGTACATGGATGATATAAAGATCTACGCAGCAACTAAACATCAATTACAGAAGCTGCTGGGACTTTCCAGGGAAGTTTCGCGAGACCTCTGCATGGAGTTCGGGATCGACAAATGTCGGACACAATGTCGTTCTGGGGGAAAACGAGATGCGGTCGCATTTGAACTCGGACCGGAGTCTGTTATGCAGCCAATGGACGAGGGAGAGTCGTACCGGTATCTCGGATTCAACCAGGATGAACGTATAGATCACAGCGCTGTAAAACAACACCTAATGCAGCAATACCTAGCGCGTGTACAGAGATTGCTGAACACTCACCTTGATGGAAAAAAAATCATCAAAGCAATTAACACCTACGCAGTTCCGGTGCTAACGTACTCATTTGGGGTAATCAAATGGACGCCTACGGACTTAACAAACATCGAGATCAAGACCCGCGTCCTTATGACCAAATACAGAATTCATCATCCCAAAGCAACGACTGACGCTGCCAAGAGCCGAAGGGGGTCGGGGTCTTATAGACATAAGGAACATGCATAATAAACAGGTTCATAACTTGCGAGAATAATTTTACACCAAAACACACACATCACACCTACACAATGCAATAATCCAAGCCGACAAGGCATACACACCATTAAACCTCTCGCACACAGAAATGCCAGATAGTTTTTGCCCCTTGGTCACGAAGGAGGACAAAATCCAGCAATGGATCCGCAAGCCTCTACATGGAAGACATCCACATGATCTTAACCAGAGTAACGTCGACAAAGCAGCGTCGCACGCCTGGTTGAGTCAAGGAAGTCTTTTCCCGGAGACTGAAGGATTCATGCCGGCTATACAAGATCAAGTAATTCATACAAAGAATTACTCAAAATACATACTTCGGGACTCGTCAATAACATCTGACTCATGCCGGAGATGCCATTCCAAACCCGAAACGATCCAACACATCACAGCTGCCTGTACTCAGCTCGCTCAGTCCGAATATAAACACTGTCACGACCAGGTTGGCAAAATTATATACCAGAAACTAGCCGTGTCATTTACTGCCGTCTCATGGTGGTTAGGCTCATTCTCGAGAAGTTGTTGAATGTCGTTTTGTGTGAGGCTTCCCATTTCTGGTGGGCCGTCGGCCTGACTTTCTTCATTTTGAGCAAATTGATGTGCGACTTGTGTTTTAATGGTGTTTATGAGGGAGGAAGGGATAAGATTATTGGTAAAAATGACACGTTTTTGGTCTGCCAGTCTCTGTTCAGTAACGCGACCTAGGTGAGGGTAGCTGCGCGCGAACTCTTGATGTAATTTTGTACGGTAACCAGCTTTGTCCGTTTCAAGTCTAGTAACTTTGAAGTATGTGCGTACGATGAATTCATTCAGTTCATCTGTCCATTGCATACGCACACGCTTCTTACCAGCTTTAGTGGTCCCCAAAGGATGCTCTGAGCAAACACTTAAAGTCGGCTGAGCCAAAGGTGTTGGGGGCTCCGTAAGTAAGGCAGTAGCATTTTGGCTGAAGGTGTTGTTACAGCTGACAGGTGGCTGCCTAGAACCCAACCTGTCGTCATCGTGATCTGAGCTGTCACATTCAGTGGTGACCCTGATGCGCCCGGTCGCTCCACCGGCAGCGGCAGTTTTCCGAGGCCTTTTTCTTATTTGCTCCATCCTAATGGGTTGTCCTTTTAGTCGCCTTTTACGACAAGCAGGACTTACTGTGGGCAAATTCTGCAAAGTGAAGCCCCCACCCACAGGGCGTTTATTATTATTATTATTATCATTATTATTGTTATTATTATTATTATTATTATTATTACCAGTGATGGTTTACCAGCCGATCTTGTACGTTTTCAAACTTAAACATACTCAGATATATAGACCTAATAAAGATCGAGTATGTCGATTTGAGATACTGTTTTTCCCGATGGAATCAAACAAGAATCGAGAGCTCGGTGCGCGAATCAAACAAGAGCTCGAAAAAAACCACCCTTCGTACAAAAAAGTAAAAAAATGGCTGAATCTCTACAAGAAAAAATGCAAAACATACCAGAAGATATTCAGTCTTTTGACGTTTTCTCTCTTTTTACAGGACTGTCCTAGGAGAATTATATTCTTGCCGTTCGAAGTACTTTATCGAGACCAAAAATTATGTTGAAAAGAATTCCTAAAGACATTTATATAAATCCTTATTGTTTAAAAATCTTAAGTTTGCATAGAGCAAACATAGATGTTCAATTTATATTAGATCCATTCGCCTGCTCGGCTTATATAGTAGATTATATTAATAAAGCTGATAGAGGAATGTCTCGGCTCTTACGGAAAGCTGTAGAAGAAGTAAAAATGGGTAACCACAGCGTGTGTGAATCCCTGCGAACAATTTCGAACGTTTTTTTAAATTCAAGTGAGATTTCTGCGCAAGAAGTCATTTATTGTCTTACAGGTCTTGCCTTATCTCGTACAAGTGAAGCAGATATTTTTATCAATACAACATTATCTCAAGAAAGAGTACACATTTTAAAACCTTACCGTGAGCTTAAACTTTTAGATCCTCATTCGACAGATATTTTCCAAAATAACGTATTAAATTATTCTATACGACCTATTGAATTAGAAAATGTAAGCCTTGCGTATTTTGCTGCTTATTACATGTATTCTGAACTTACAAGTAACTCCAAATTTGACAATGAAGAGATTCGTGACTTCTCAAATACACAATTTCAGATAGAACATAATAATAATGTATTAGAAGTAAGTGGAAATTGGATGCGTTTGCAAAATAATTTAGGATATATACGCGAAAGAAAGTGCCAAAAAACATTTACTTAAATTTAAAAATTTAAAAAAAATAATATAATAAAGGGACATAACGTTAATTTTTTTTTTTTATTACTTTGCCTAAGGTGGGTACACAATATATATTACACTCAAATAAATCGGCTCAGTAATTTCATCAAAAAAAATTTTTTTTGAAAATTTTTGTGTGTTTGTGTATTCATAAATTATTAGTTGTATTCATAAATTATTTCACCCACCAAGTCATTCGCTGATGCAAATATTTATCTGAGCGAATTTCCAGATTGGAAATTCAGCTAGTTTTATCTTTTTATGTCCGATTTCACCCATATACGTGACTGAATGTGATTTACATTGCAAAAAACTTTGCTAAGTGCGTGTTTGACACGCATTAAGTTAGGGCTTCCAAGAGCCCTAACTTGACGAATTTCTTTCATTATTTTAAAATATTTTCTTACCTTAAATCATAGATACCAGTGAAACCCAATATTAGAGTGCAGGGTATGTATGGTCAATTTGTCTATCTCTAATTTTCTTGTCTTATTCTTTTGGCTTTTCAATAAATTTAATTAATCAACCACCTGATCCATTAACGGCCTCCCCAAAATGGACCCAGCACATTTTAATACCTCTTCCATATGATTAGGCCCCACTACTAGACGCTAGAACGATAGGAGCGTCTTGGTGGCTTAATAATTTCCGCTCTGCAATAAGTCTAACCATTGGATTATTGGTTGCCCTTACTAGGCCACATCGTCAAATATATTTAATTTGGTGAATTTCCACACAACCTGGCGGTATCACCATGGCGCACTACCCTTTTTTTTAAGTGGTGGATTCGCCAGTATCTCTATGCATCCACTTTTTAATATTTTCAACACTTTAAGTAGGCTTTTATTAAAATACTTATAGTCACCTTCAAAACACTTTTTTTTTTTAAATTTGAAGTATTGTAACTAAACATTCAGTACAGTTGATCCTTTTCTTGTGCGGTGGAGGTGACCGCATAAAAAAAATCGCACAAAAAAAATATATTCAAAAATATCATAAATAGCTATATAAAGTATAATTCGATCCAGATTGTACAAAAAACTTTTTTTATGCGGTTGGTCGGGACCGCATATAAAAAATTTCATCGAAAAAACATCAAATTTCCTTAGAAGTTGCTTCTATAAACAAGATAAAGTATTAATTTACACGTAGAAACATTTTATTTCTATTTTATAATATTATGAAAATTTTGAAAAATACATCTGTAACAAAATTAACTGATGCAATAACCTATGTTCTTATGCAATGTATTGATTAAAAGCTTAAAAGCCGTTAAAAAGTATTTTTATGAAAGAAAGTTATTATAGTAATTGTTTAAGTTTCTTACGGTCTCGTGATTTTGATTCACATTATGCATTTTAATGGCCATTTTTTACAAACCGCATAAAAAAATCACATAAAAAAATCGCACAAAAAACAACCGCACAAAAAAAGACCGCATAAAAAAGAGTTCAGCAATATATCTTTTTTTTATCTTTATTTAAACTGCATAAAAATTAAATTTATTTCAGTATTTTTATTTATTTTTTATTCAATTTTTTATTTTTTTCAATAAACTAAAAAATTTTTATAACAACTTATTTAACTATTTTTTAGCTGCTAATTATTTTCTTTTAGTATGCCATTGCTTTTTTTACAATTGAATGCTTTACACGTGAATTTTTAATATTTTTAGTGTTTTAAGCAGCCGTTTAAGATATTATTTTTTTTCTTTTCAAGTATTATACACAAGTAGCCTTTTAAAACACTTGCTTTTTTACGATAAATTTTTTACTATAAAGGGCTTAGCCGGATAAGATAGGGAAAACGACCCTTAACGCAAAATTGATTGTTTTTATACGAAATAATACTTCTTAGCCCCAGATACATTCCTGCCAAATTTCAACCCTCCGAGGCCCTCTCCACCGCAGAAAAAAGGATCAACTGTACTGAAATTATTTTGGAAATGTTTCGTTACAATACTTCAAATTTAAAAAAAAAGTGTTTTGAAGATGACTATAAGTATTTTAATAAAAGCCTACTTAAAGCGTTGAAGATATTAAAAAGTGGATGCATAGAGCTACTGGCGAATCCACCACTTAAAAGAAAGGGTAGTGCGCCATGGGGATACCGCCAGGTTGTGTGGAAATTCATCAAATTAAATATATTTGACGATGTGGCCTAGTAAGGGCAACCAATAATCCAATTGTTAAACTTATTGCAGAGCGGAAATTATTAGGCCACCAAGACCCTGCTATCGTTCCAGCGTCTAGTAGTGGGGCCTAATTATATGGAAGAGGTATTAAAATGTGCTGGGTCCGTTTTAGAATAGGATCTAGGGATGCCGTTAATGGATCAGGTGGTTGATTAATTAAATTTATTGAAAAGCCAAAAGAATAAGACAAGAAAATGAAAGATAGACAAAATAAAGTGTAAATTGACCATATATACCCTGCACTCTAATATTGGGTTTCACTGGTATCTATGATTTAAGGTAAGAAAATATTTTAAAATAATGAAAAAAATTCGTCAAGTTAGGGCTCTGAGAAGCCCTAACTTAATGCGTGTCAAACACGCACTTAGCAAATTTTTTTGCAATATAAATCACATTCAGTCACGCATATGGGTGAAATCGGACATAAAAAGATAAAACTAGCTGAATATCCAATCTGGAAATTCGCTAAGTTAAATATCTGCATCAGCGAATGACTTTTGATGGGTGAAATAAAACATTTTGGATTTAAATGAATTTTATTTCGATTTGCCTTTGAGTTTATCATGCAAGATTTATTTGGGAACATGGAAATATTCAACAGCTTGTTTAAGCGATTTTTTTATATTTTTAATATCGGAAAGCAGGGGCATAATAAACTACATATCTACAGGGGGTCTAACAAAAATTTAAATAATCAAATTTTTTGATAACGCAGTTCTCCGATAACAATGGAAAATGTTGTAATAAAATATCGTCTCCGAAAATTTAATTTTCAAATAAAAAATATTGGTAAACCACTAAAAATTTTACTTTTTAATATATATATATATATATATATATATATATATATATATATATATATATATATATATATATATATATATATATATAAAAAATAAATTGAAGGAAAATTTCCAGGTAATTTTAGGGGGCCCGGACCCCTTGGATCCCCCCGGTTGTTGCGCCTCTCTCAGAAAGAGCCGATTTTATGTTATCTAGACTACAGTTCATGTAGTTTATACCCACTTTCTTTTTATATTGACCCACCATGGTGTATGAATTCGCCTCACCTATAGAAAATTGTTTGTTAATTAATTTATCAAAAAAGAAAAATTAAACACAATACAACTTTCATTTATTGTACACATATTGTCAACAAAACACCAAATATATTGTTGTCACTTCCTACCTTATATACATAACTGTTATTTTTGTACGGCAGTTTCTTTAAAAAATTTCAAAACGTGCGTTATATTTAAAAATTATAAAAGACGTGCCTGTAAAATAACAAAATGCAAAGATGTCACGTTCACTCGAGAGGCAGCTCTGTCTGGATTCGCCCCTACCGTTCATAATCTATGATTCGCCCCAACTGATGGTATTTAATTTATTTAACAAATTAACAGCTAATACAGTGATGTTGTCGCCTTGCTTGTGTGATTTGTACTGTCTATTTTTTGATTGTCCAATACACTGTCACAACACTTTGGTACACATACGTTGTGGTATCGTACCGTTGTTGACATCAAACAATTGGTTTTAGCAAATAAGGCAATTTATGGATACAAACAATTATACAGACAATGTTTTAAGAGACCCTAATCGAGTGTTTAACGCTGATAAATCCGCCCTATTTTTGGCACGAAAAGATAATAGTGTATTGGTACGAAAATTACTTCGGGGGAAAAGGAGAATATAACAATATTATTGACAGGGAATGTGGCTGGAGAATTTGCGCCACCCATAATAGTTTTCAAATATCAAACAATTTCTAAAGATCTGGCCCAGTCTGTTCCAAAAAACTGGGGAGTAGGAAGGACCGAAACAAGCTGGATGACTGCTGAGTGATTTGAATATATTACCAACATATTTTACCCTTAGCTTCTAATAAAACATATTCAATTTCCAGTCATCTTATTTTTAGATGGACATAAGTCTCATTTAACATGAAATTTAAGCGAATTTTACAAAGAAAAGCAGATTGTTTTAGTTACTTTATACCCAAATTCCACTTATGCTATCCAACCACTTGACGTTGGGGTGTTTAGTCACTTAAAACAAATATGGAAAAGGGCTGTTCATAAGTAGAAAATAATGAATGAATTCCAAGTCTTATCAGAAAAAAATGTTTGTTTTTTTGTTAGAATAAATAATCAGGGAGTTAAGACTAATTGTTTAATAGATGGATTTAAAAAAAGTGCATTATTCCCATTTGACGAGAACGTTGATTTTGAAAAACTGAAACAAGTTACAAAAGATCTTGGTCTTAATATTGACGATAACCATAGTTTAAACTACTAAACATTTAAGTACTTTCGAGTCTCCAATAGAAAAAACTAAATTAGAAAATTTTGAGAGTTGTCTTATTAAAGGTTGGTCCGGCCCGGAAGACAACAAAAATCTTTTTTATTACTGGGAAAACTTAAAGTTAGAAGTAAACGCCAAACAAAATAATTCTGAACAAAATATGACGGTAGCCTCAGAAAATGTGACGAGTTTTGAACCTGTAAATAGCAAAATATTTGAAATTCGAAACAACGAGTTAATACCCACAGATGTGACTTCTATTTCGATTGAAACCTGCCCCATTCCGACTGAAACCTATTCTATTCCGACTAGAGATGGGCGACGGGAAAATTCCAATTCCTGGGAAAATTCCCGAAATCTGGGTAAAAACGATTACTTAGTTGTACTTCTTTGCAAATGTGTTTCCAATTAGATCTCTGCCTATTTGTTAATTGTGCGTGGAGGTTTAAATAATATAATGTTGATGTAAGACTATTTATTTCAAATGATAAAAGTACAAAATATACTAATTAACATTAAAAATAAACAAATATCAATACAAAATCAAATTTTTTGTCATTAATATGTTGTAAATGATAATCAGTCTTATGCGAATTATTAAATAATATTAAAGATGTTATCATTAAGAAATGAAGAAACTAAAAATCAACAATGTAATTTTAAAACAAAGTTATTTAAATTATTATTATCATAAAACCACTTCAGTACATATTGAATGTTTACTTATCTGTAAATTTAAAAATACATGCATACATATTATGTCGGATCAACTGATGACTTTTCAGCGAAGATAGCAATTAATCTAAATTTATAACTCAATGTGTTCAAATTTCAGAGAAATATCTACGTTTAAAAAAAAAAATCAAAATTCAACGAAGTTCAGTATTGACAAGTGAGGATCGAGCTAAAATTTCGACGTTTCGGAAACTGTAGTACTTAAAACGTAATCCAAAGGGGCGAAAACTATGGAAAAAACTGTCGTGGTAGGCCCAGGAAATTGGCACCGAAAAACGAAACACGTATTGTACAACTAGCGACGAAAATAAATTGTCTAGAGAAAAACTGCCGAACAAAAATTGTATAATAACGCGGTATATTAATTAGTATTTATGTAGTCTGAAAATTAATTACTTACGTTTAGCAAATATTCTTTATAAAACAGCGGTTTTGATAGTTTAATTCCAAACTATTACGATAAATAGTAAATTAAAATAAATACCCACTTTTTGGGAATTTTCCCCGTTTTTACCCACTTTGGGAATTTTCCCGGGAAAATTTCGGGTCGAATCCCTCTAATTCCGACTGACACTTGTTTTACTCCGACTGAATCCTGTTCTACTCCAAATAAAACCTTCTTTAACTCCAGTGAAGTCTTCAAATTTGATTCTTACTAGCAAAAATCCATCCCCGAAGTGCAAAGTATGAGCAGCGGCGTCAATCTGTAAATGTTTATCATCTAATAGGCTGCCAAGTTCATTTAAAAATATTTTATTCTGGGCTCAATTCAAAAAAAGCAACAAAAAAGAAAGAAAGAAAGAAAAAATTCCATCGGTAGTAACTTCAGAAAAATGGCAAGAATATCATAGGAAAAAAGAAGAGGAAAGACAAAAGAAAGTAATAGCTGTATAGGAAAGAAAAGGAAAAATGGAAGTTAACTCATTTTGGTCCAGCTGGTCGATTAGCCAACCAGTAGTTTAACTCAAATAATCATTAATTGAAAAACTATTTTTTAACAATTTTAAATTTTCAATATTGTCTATTACACTCATGCTATCACATATTCTTTTATTTGATCTCTTTCTTTCTTCTATTCCTTTTTATTTGCTTGTCAAAAATGTTGTCTCAAAAATGACAAATTTTAGACCCTATTTTAACAATTTTTTTTTTTAAAATGTTATTTTAATTTTTTTGTAATCAGATTTCCATGTTTTTTAACAATTACTATCAAAAATTTTAAATATTAACGGACTTTTTCTATGGCGCATGTCCAAATTTAGTTAGTCGTTTTATCGACCGTTAGAAAAGTACGTTGTCATTTTAACTTTTTTAAATTTTGAATATAACTTAACACCTGTTCATATTAAAGGAGTTATTTTCTATAGAATTTTTAACTAAATTATTATTTTTATTAATTTTCTAAATATTATTAATTGTTTACAATTAATTTTTATTTGTTTGTGATCCACAGAATAAAAAATTGTAAGTAAAAATATCACACATTTTGTATAATAAATTAAAAATGTAAACAATGGTAATATCTATTTTAATTTTTTAGCAAAATGAAAAGGCATCAAGCCTTAAAAATAGATGAAATTATGGCAATACTTAACGCTTCTGATGATGATACTGATGAACTACCAAGTGAAGTTAAAAAAACGGAAAATGTTAACGTCGTTTATGTTCCGCCAAAAGTAGACGAAATGAGTGACTGTTAAAACATCGATGATGAAAACATCGATTTTGACGAACCGCTTGTTAAGGATATTGCAGGAACATTAGAACTAGAGTATTCTGTCGGTGACAACAATATTGAAGACGAAACAGAAGTTCTTACACAAATTAAATCTATGCAAGAGTTTGGAGATATTAAATGGAGTAAGCGCGAATTTGAATTTTCAAGGGTGCCACAAAATAATGAAAATAACAATTGAATCGGTTAGGACGATCCTAGGAGGGAAGTCGCCATTAGAGATATTTTATTTTTTGACGATAGAATAGTTGATATGATTGCAAAATATAGTAATTTATATACCAATCAAAACAATATCCAGCTTGAATTGAAAGCGTATAAATTGAAACGATTTATCGGGATTTCGTTCCTGAATGCTTATCATACTTTACCACAGTGGAAGTTATATTGGTCCAGTCAAGCAGATTTTGGGCTACCAATAGTAAAAGAGGCGTTTCCTCGTTCACGATTTGAAATGATTAAGCGTTTTATTAATTTATGTGATAATGAAAATTTGGATAATAAGTTTGCTAAAATAAAGCCATTAGTTGATGAGGTAAATAAATGATTTATGCAGTTTGGTGTTTTTCATCATAATCTTTCAATTGATGAACAAATGATACCATATGTTGGCCGACATTCGTGTAAAATGCTTATATGTGGAAAACCTATTCGGTTTGGCTTTAAGGTCTGGTGTCTTTGCTCATCAGATGGATATTTGTACCAAACAATCTTGTATGGAGGAGCTTCAACGCCTCACAACAAAGTAACTGGTCTTGGTGGAGATGTTATTTTAAAATTACTTGAAAATGTTACATCACCATCATGGCATCGAGTATTTTTTGATAATTTTTTTTATCTCTGTACATTTAATGTGCCTTTTAAATGAACGTCGTTTTCTTACAACTGAGACTGTCCATTCAAATAGATTAGATGGAATTAAATTACCTGAAAAAATGGCAAAAGGTAATTCAATATCATTTATTAAAAAAGAAAAAAAATTGGTTTTGGTTCGATGGAAAGATAATTCCAATGTTACTTTATTATCTAACTATGCAAAATCTGAACCCTTCGGAACAGCTAAAATATATAATCGTAGTGAAATGTCAGTGTAAAAGTTCCAAATGTAATAAAAGATTATAACTCCTATATGGGACGTGTTGATTTGCATGATAATGCCTTATCGAATTACAGAATCAATATAAGGGGTAAAAATGGTGGTGGCCACTTTTTATTAATTTAATTTCAAATATGATGGTGAATGCTTGGAAATTACATGTTCTGATTAATAAAACTGAAAATTCAAAAGCTTTGTCACAATTTAAATTTAGGAGCGAGGTAACCCGGAATCTTATTTTAATGAGTATTGTAATGAAATAGAACCTCCACAATCACGCGTAGCGTATTTCGTTCATATACTTTGTATTTTCCGTAGTAATTTTCATGATTTTCCGATTATCAAGAGTAAAAATAACCGATTGGTACAATAATTGATTAATACGTAGTGTGGTCCATAAGTTCTTAGTCTCACATAGTTAATAGAGGACAATCTACAACATTTTTCCTTTATAATGTAGATACAATTCTAATGATATACTATGCTGAGTTTCAACTTATTCCGATAACAACTTGATTGTTGAGAGGACTTTAAACATTTTGTAGTGAAGTAATTTTTGAAAATGTCTATAATTGAGTATCGTGCAGTTGTTAAGTTTTTAAGTAAAGAAAGTCTAACGCCAACGCAAATAAAAGAAAGAATGACTGTCGTGTATGGTGATTCTTGCCCACCGTATGCAACAATAAAAAATTGGTTTAAGTTGTTTTGTTGGGGGAGAGAATCGTTGGAAGATGATCCACGGAAGGAAGACCTGTAACAGCAATTTGAATTTTCAAGGGTGCCACAAAATAATGAAAATAACAATTGAATCGGTTAGGACGATCCTAGGAGGGAAGTCGCCATTAGAGATATTTTATTTTTTGACGATAGAATAGTTGATATGATTGCAAAATATAGTAATTTATATACCAATCAAAACAATATCCAGCTTGAATTGAAAGCGTATAAATTGAAACGATTTATCGGGATTTCGTTCCTGAATGCTTATCATACTTTACCACAGTGGAAGTTATATTGGTCCAGTCAAGCAGATTTTGGGCTACCAATAGTAAAAGAGGCGTTTCCTCGTTCACGATTTGAAATGATTAAGCGTTTTATTAATTTATGTGATAATGAAAATTTGGATAATAAGTTTGCTAAAATAAAGCCATTAGTTGATGAGGTAAATAAATGATTTATGCAGTTTGGTGTTTTTCATCATAATCTTTCAATTGATGAACAAATGATACCATATGTTGGCCGACATTCGTGTAAAATGCTTATATGTGGAAAACCTATTCGGTTTGGCTTTAAGGTCTGGTGTCTTTGCTCATCAGATGGATATTTGTACCAAACAATCTTGTATGGAGGAGCTTCAACGCCTCACAACAAAGTAACTGGTCTTGGTGGAGATGTTATTTTAAAATTACTTGAAAATGTTACATCACCATCATGGCATCGAGTATTTTTTGATAATTTTTTTTATCTCTGTACATTTAATGTGCCTTTTAAATGAACGTCGTTTTCTTACAACTGAGACTGTCCATTCAAATAGATTAGATGGAATTAAATTACCTGAAAAAATGGCAAAAGGTAATTCAATATCATTTATTAAAAAAGAAAAAAAATTGGTTTTGGTTCGATGGAAAGATAATTCCAATGTTACTTTATTATCTAACTATGCAAAATCTGAACCCTTCGGAACAGCTAAAATATATAATCGTAGTGAAATGTCAGTGTAAAAGTTCCAAATGTAATAAAAGATTATAACTCCTATATGGGACGTGTTGATTTGCATGATAATGCCTTATCGAATTACAGAATCAATATAAGGGGTAAAAATGGTGGTGGCCACTTTTTATTAATTTAATTTCAAATATGATGGTGAATGCTTGGAAATTACATGTTCTGATTAATAAAACTGAAAATTCAAAAGCTTTGTCACAATTTAAATTTAGGAGCGAGGTAACCCGGAATCTTATTTTAATGAGTATTGTAATGAAATAGAACCTCCACAATCACGCGTAGCGTATTTCGTTCATATACTTTGTATTTTCCGTAGTAATTTTCATGATTTTCCGATTATCAAGAGTAAAAATAACCGATTGGTACAATAATTGATTAATACGTAGTGTGGTCCATAAGTTCTTAGTCTCACATAGTTAATAGAGGACAATCTACAACATTTTTCCTTTATAATGTAGATACAATTCTAATGATATACTATGCTGAGTTTCAACTTATTCCGATAACAACTTGATTGTTGAGAGGACTTTAAACATTTTGTAGTGAAGTAATTTTTGAAAATGTCTATAATTGAGTATCGTGCAGTTGTTAAGTTTTTAAGTAAAGAAAGTCTAACGCCAACGCAAATAAAAGAAAGAATGACTGTCGTGTATGGTGATTCTTGCCCACCGTATGCAACAATAAAAAATTGGTTTAAGTTGTTTTGTTGGGGGAGAGAATCGTTGGAAGATGATCCACGGAAGGAAGACCTGTAACAGCAATTACTCCAGCAAGTTTTCAATTTGTTCAGAATATTGTTTTGAATGACCGTCGACTGAAGTCAAAAGAAAATAAAAAGTCAAAAGAAAGCACAAACGGGACTTTCAAAAACAAGTGTATTTCGAATCGTTCACGAACATTTAAACATGAAAAAAATTAGTGCACGGTGGGCACCGCAAATTCTTAGTGCAGTTCAAAAGCAACAACGCGTTGAGTGTTGTGAGAAATTTTTAGAGCTCTGCCGTGAGAACCAGGATGCAGTTATTCAATCAATTGTGACAGGCGACGAAACTATTATTCTTTACTATGATCCAACATCCAAAAGGGATTCAATGGACTGGCCTAGAAAGGAAGAGCCAGTACCAAAAAAGCTAAGGTCACCAAAAGCACGAAAAAGCTCATGGCTACAATTTTTTAGGACTGTGAGGGAATCCTTCTGATTGATTTCAAGGAGAATAACACAGTTGTAAACGCAGTTTACTACAGTGACTTATTACGACAGCTACGCCAGAAAATTGTTGAGAAAAGACGACGAAAAATTACACGAGGTGCTCGACTGCTTCATGACAATGCTCCAGTTCACACAGCGACAATTTCGAAGTGTACAGTTAAGGAATGTGGCTTCACAGAGATTGGTCACCCGCCTTATAGCCCTAACCTGGCCCCCTCGGATTTCTTTTTGTTTACCAAATTAAAATCGGATTTAAGAGGAAGAAGATTTACCAATGATGAAGAAATTAAACAAGCTGTTTACAACCATTTCAACAGTAAAGTTTCGACATATTTTTACAGCGGCATAGAAGCATTAATTAAACGTACTGAAAAATGTGTTGCAATAAAGGGAGGCTATATTGAAAAATATGTTTTTTTTTTTTTATTTACACCTATCCTTATATGTTAGGCTAATAACTTATGGACCGCACTACGTACCACCGATACAACAGATATGTAATGTCGGTTGCATAAACTGAATTGTCTTTTGTTTCCTTTACTTCTAATACTTAATTATAAAAGACCAACGACAGTTGTATCAATAAGGCTCATAATCGCCCTAAAATGTCGCTAGTATGTTTAAATAGTTAATTTGTGACTCTGTTGTGCTGGAATTCTTAGAAAGGTAAGGCGATACAAGTATTAAAAATTGGTTGTTTGTTAAATACAAAATATAATTTTTATCCTTTTCTTCCTTATGAGTTTATCTTTCTTTAGGATGTTATAGAATAAATTTTATACGTTATATATTTTTAAAGATAAATTCATACGGGCATTGTAATTTGAAACTCGGTAAAGTACAGATCGAAAATCGGTCCGCGTGCCACGAAAGCTATAATTATTATTTACGCAAATTATTATCGAAATTAGTCGACGTAAGATATAGTCCAAGTTAAACGCAAATTCTTGTAAAGCATTGTAAAGTGTTTCGAATTAATTAAATAAATTAATTAAACTGAAATTGTGCTGTTGATTACTTGGTGAACTACGCCTTCGGCTTTTGGGTTAGAATCCGATTCCCTGCAAATCTCCAAGTGCTAACATCTACATTCAGCGCGAAATTGACACTAATTGTCTGGCATCCCGAAATAAGGAAGAAAATCCGATCGTCAGAAGGCAAACTCATAAAAAATCCCGCCAGCGGAATTGTCCGCCACACTTAACTCGTCACAGTATTCAAGGGAAATTTACAGAATCCGAGAAAATTTCTGGAAAAAGTCTACCAAATATAAATGTCACCCCAACATTCTGTAGGTAAAATTCATGACAACAAACCAAAAAGATGTAAAGTATATAAAAAGCACACTATTTATTTGTAAAAAATGTAATGTAAGTTTATACTCAAAATGTTTTGAAAAATTTAAAGAACATTATTAATTATTTTTTTAATTTTTAAAAATAAAGAAAAAGTTTGTAAGATATTGTTTTTATTTATAAAAAAACAACATTTTGCCTAGTGGTCGATAAATCGACTAGTCCATATCGGTGAGAAAAAAAAACAATTTTTTGTCTTTTATAATTTTTACC
The DNA here is from genome assembly GCA_035578155.1 of Brachynemurus nebulosus. Classification (NCBI taxonomy): domain Eukaryota; kingdom Metazoa; phylum Arthropoda; class Insecta; order Neuroptera; family Myrmeleontidae; genus Brachynemurus; species Brachynemurus nebulosus. The sequence continues at coordinate 1,139,021 of JAPWDM010000007.1, read as the reverse complement.
TCTTAATTGGGATCAAAACATTATCCCCTAGAAAAATTTTCAAAAAATTTCAACAGGAGCTGGGTCCGGGCTAAAATGGGTTAAAAAATATGAGAACGAAATTTCCAGGAAAAGAGGTAAAGAAAATTTAGAAAATAGTTTATATGCAAGTTGGTATTGTGACGTTTCCGAACTGGATGATGAGGATGATATGATTATGTGTTTCAAATGTAAAACTTGATACACTCCAGTCTCCTATAGAGTGGTATCCTTATTACGCGGTCTCCATAGAACGCGGTTTTCGTACAAGAAAATTTTAACAACTTAAATGACTTGAAAAAATTATTATTGATAGTAGCACTTATTCGATGTGTTCAATTTTTGAAGTGCTTCTGAAGTTGGTCTATCGTAAAATGTACGGTTTTTTATTATGTTTGTTTATAAATGATACTTTTCGCTATGGAAATTTTTGATTGTAATTATCTCCTAAGCCGTGTGTCGTAGCGAAAAAATAACAAAATTAAGCAAAGCAAGTTGTGGCTGTTAAAACCTACTTTTCGTTATCGAAAATTACCGATACCGAGTTACTTTTCATAAATTGATTATAACTAGTTAATTTATGCTCAATTAGTCCCACTGATCTGGTCAGCAATAAAATGTTTTTTTTAAAAATTACTTTTCTTTACTTTTCGTAATCGTATATTTTTGATCGCAAATATCTCGTAAACGATGCGTCGTAGCCAAAAAATAACGAAATTTTTGAAGGCCTAAGCGACGCAAGTTGTGGGTATTCCGAACGTATTGGGACAGTCAAAACCTACTTTTAGTTATTGATAATTATCGATACCGCGTAACTTACCATAAATTGTTTATAAATGGTTAATTTAGGCTCTGTTAGTGCCATTGACCTGGTCAGTAATAGAACAATTTTTTTTAAAAAAACTACGTTGTAACGAACAAACAACAAAATTTTTGAAAACTTCCTGTATGAAAATAATCTCTGGCGAAGCTCTGGAAAAACTCTGAAAAAAGTCTGACAATTGGAACATTCCCAAATTTTTTTTATTACTGAGTCCCATATTACTGAGTTTAGGTTTATTATAAATAAAACAAGAAAAGGATACTCTTGTCAACTTATTTATTGGACCAAACGTTAAATAACATTGTTCAAAATGTAGAAAATGTAGAAAATGACGTCATACAAATGTAAAAAAAATTGTATAATATAAAGCTACTTAATATCAACTTGCTCTGCTAAATTCATCGAATTATCTTCAATAATTTTGAAGAAAAAATTTTTACAGTTAAGGGTTGCTACCCCCATATCTCTGACAATATAGGAGGTAGAGGTCTAATACACATATTTTCGAACATTACTCACCATAAACAACAGTCATCAAAAAGAATAACCGAAAAAGTTGCTGGGCCGAAATCCCATATGCTTACCCGGCGAGACCCTTTAGTCCATTGATGCTAGTGTATAACGTAAAAGCTCCTATACCGGAACACTATTTTTAGGTGTGTAATTAAACTGGCTTATAAAAATTGACAAATAAATCAAACATCCATTTTTTTTTTCTTAATAAGCATGAAAGAAGGTTTTTTTAATCCAATGAATGTTTTAAAAAAACACAACCCAAAAATTTTTATTTATTAATGTTTTTATTTTACAAAATGTCTACATTTATATCCAAACAGAGAAATATTAATGACACTAGAAGTTGAGAACCGATATACAAACAGACGTGTAATATGAGTAATATGGCACATCGAGTGACATCTAGACGTCATACTAGGAAACATAGAATGGTTAAGTATCAACGTAAATAAAGGATCAAAATACTGTATTCAACAAAAATTGTTTAATATATGTATGTATTTTTTTAATTGGTTATCGTTCAGATTCTGGTACCAATCTTGCATGTATATGTACGTGTAATACAGTCATTGTTATAAAAGGACCCACACTACAGGGGTCTTTTATGTTCTCCAAATATTTTTTTCCAAATATTTTGATTTTTAAGTTCCATAAGGAGCTAAATGTATCTTTATTAAAAATAGTATTATATACAATAAATTTATTGTCGAATATTAAAAAAAAAGTTACAGATTGTTATAATTTTACAAAATGAATTACATAAATCGCATACTTTTATAATAAATTATTAATTATAATTTTTATAAATTTAATCTACGTTTGTCCGTTTATCACATTTGAATAATTCTTACATCTTTCGGCCTATGGACATGATATTTTCTATGTACAAGCTACAGGTGTAAATTTCATTTAACTAACAGTAAAGAAAATTATTAGAAAGTGGGGATGAAAATTTTGTACCACTTTTCATTTTTAAGCTTCGATTGTGAATATTGAGCTTAAAAATGAACTCTTTTGTGACACTCTCGCACAGCGGAGTATTGTATGGTCAAACCTGGCCAAAAGTCGATATTGTCAGCTCTATTACTTTGAGTTTAAAGTTGCTTTTTTATGTACTTAGATTACCATTGGGTCATAAACAGAACAATTAAACTACCAGAGTACCGCACCGATCTGTCTACGTCAATCGCAATCCACTGTTTAAAAAACTACTCACTTTATTGTTTTTGTTACTTTCAATATACGGTGTTTTTAATTTACGTTTGCGATGTCTGTACGTAATATTAAGTGAAAATTCAGGACGGATATTGAAGATGGAAGTATGTACTTATATTTATTAATGTTTAATTTTAATTGGATTATCTAATACACTTAAATATTAGTAGTTTATGCTACTCTTAATAAAATAACGTAATTTATATAGAATTTTTTAAATTTGAAGCTTTTTGTTCATGTGTCGGCTTAGATCGCGCAAAATTTATTATAGTAGTACAAAGTTTAACTGTTCTACATTAAGTTCATGAAGAAAAATTTTGCGCATACTTGCCCCAATTTTTTAGGCTCATTTTTAAGTAAAAATATGCACTTCAATTGTTGAATTTCTAACAATCTTGAGTTTCAATTGTTGCATTTCTAATTTCGTATTTTTACTTTCAGATTTATCAGGAAAAATGAAAGCTTTCTCTCGAGAAGAATTTTATGGTTTTATTAGACAATGCTTCGTGAAGAATTTGGATAAAAAATTTCATTTATGGAAGAAAAAGTTATAGAAATGACGATAAAAGATGACGATTTTAACTAATTTTTTATATAATTTTTTTTTAATAATAAACCGTTTATTTACTTCTAAATTGTATCTTTTACCAATTGATAGTGCAAAAATACATTAATATAATTTTGGCCAGAAATCAGACCTAAATACTCCTCTGTGCCTCGTCTCCCTTCCCTCTGCCAAACATTTTCACTGCAGATTCAGAAAAGTAAACAAAAATATCAATACTAGTAATTGCTAAGAACATTCAAGTAAAATTAAGTTGTGTCGGTATCTTTCGGAGATATAGGTAACTAAGTTTTCGCCAATCAAGTTAAATTAAATTTTTTGTAATTTTCGATATTAAAAAACATCCCTTAAAAATGAAATTTATATAATCTAGGGGAAATGTTAGAAATGAATAAAAATTTTCATTTGTCACTATTACATGTTTTGTGGTGTACGTAATGTTTATTGCTATATACTAACATAAATGCTTGTTCGCTGGCTTATATTCACCACTTTTAAAGAAAATATCTTTCTTTGTGTACGATATCGAGAACCAAATTAAGTATCATGTGTCTAATCGTTATAGTAGCATTAGTAACAGATGTGCCAGGAATATTGTTAAATATATTTTTCCATCCTATGGTAAACCGTAAAGAATATACTTAAATGTACTATATTTTATTAAAATTGAATAGTAATTTTCGCTTTCATGATAAAATCTATAAGACATTCAAGTGTATCTTTTATGGTTAATTTAAAAATAGGTCAATATATTGGACAATGTTACTTCCTCATATGTTACTATGCGGGTCAATTACGTGATAATTAGTTACCGATATCTTTTAAAGGTATCAACCCAAGTACTCCGAAATAATATTAATTGAGAATTGGCAGATCGACCGACAATAAACAGAAGGATAATGATAATATACAATTTTTCGGCCAGACAAAAGACCTGTTGATTCTGACGTACCTGAACTGTGTATTATTTATAACACAGCCTTTCTCAACATTTATTTAATTACGTCCGGTAAAATCTCAAATGGTTAATTTTGTGCGAATCGGCGACTTATGGAATCACATAATATGACGATTTTCGGCGACTTATGGATTCACATAATTACATGTATTTAATTTGGTTATTAATATCCATTATCAATAATTAATTTATTGGTTGTATTTAAGTTCGTGAATTTTTTAATTCTACTGAATTTACAGAACGAACTTTCTAAATTTAGACAAATTTTATAGTTAATGTATTTAAAACCTAATTACACTCAATTAAGTCATAGCAAATCGAATACATATTAGCAGTTATTACGGTTTAGGTATATTACGTACAAACACATATCCAGATGTTAGTTCTTAGATTTTTATTTTGGAACCCTAAAACACAATATTTAATTATTATATTTATAAAGATTACATAAAAATATACCATTTCATTTAATTTGTGAAATTAAAAGATTTTAATACCTGACAACAAGTTTATTATATACATATTATTAAAGATACAATAAAGCTATAATTAGCTCCCTATAGAACTCAAAAATCAAATAAAATTGTATATTTGGAAAGAAATCTTTTTTGAAAATGTAAAGGACCTCCTATGGTTAAGGCACAACTAAGGTCGTTTTATGGCACTGCTGTGTTACACATACATATTGTAACCGGCATGATTTAATCAGTGCTGTATAGTATCTAGATACAAGTATCTGAAATCAGTATCTAGATACAAATTTACGTATCTTGTATCTGTATCTAGATACATTTATTTTTAAGTATCTATATCTAGTATCTAGATACATTTGATCTGTATCTTGTCTCTTTTTTATAAACTTTAGATACAGATACATTTTATAACCTTATTTACCAATTTTTAATATAAAATTATGGTTATTTTAGTAATATTCAACAATGAGAATTATGAATTTAATTAACAAATTTAAACAACTTTCAAAATCTTTACGTAGGTATGAATTTGCATAGGTGAATAGTATCTATAAGTTACTGTGTTACAGTATCTAGATACATTGTATCTAGATACAAATTTATTTTGAGTATCTGTATCTGTATCTAGATACAAATTTACTCGGAGTATCTGTATCTGTATCTAGATACATTTTATACAGTATCTATACAACACTCGATTTAATAGACATATAGACAACCGACATAACATATGTGTACTATCGGTTGTCTAATATGCCTTGTATATATATGTCCGAACAATGTTTAGTGCCATCTTCACCATACTCCCTTAAATAGTTATTATATATAGCATAGATCATAACCGCAACGACGACGAGGTCAAGGATGACTAGGTCGTTGCAGCCCACGGGGAGTAGGGTGAAACAATCTACATGTTATATACTGGCGGCTATGGGGAATTCAATTTAATTGGGGTTTAGTATGAAATGAGGGAATGCAAGGTATTTTGAATGTATTTAATATTTTGCATATAAAAGTTTCAATGTAATTTTATTAAAATGGTTTCAGAACATTTGAAATTCAGTTGCATTCCGCCTCTGTTCTACTTGTGATTAATATGCATACATATGTACATTTCAAAATATACTTAATAAAATTAATTAAAGGTACATAATATGATAGTTTGTAAAGTCACTGTTAGCACTTTACTTTTAATAATTGACTTATCGTCTGAGAGTGTATTGTTTAAATGATAAACTGTTATAAATGTTTTTATTCACTCGCGTAGATTACATCCTACGACTTTCGCCTGTTTCGAATCCCATCTCTAACGGATTCGTTATGGCGGCGTTATAAATATTTATAAACTTCTTCGTGGGTTCGTTTATTTGTTACACAAAAAACTTGTTATTTGTTGATGAATAAAACTATGTGTCCATTGTTGTTAATAAAATAACTATTTTTGCGCCATATACAACCGTTAAAGTAAAATTCCCTGTTTCTTATCCGAAGTCGTTATTTAATAAGGTAAAATGATAAAATAAAACAACAAACACTTCAACATTATCATAAATAAACTTTAACAATGTTTATAAAAAGAAATTTCTAAATTACAAATTTATAAGCAGAATACGCAAAAATAAACACCCTGCACACTGTTAAACTGTTACTGTTCTATATTCCTCAAAACAAAATAAGGGCTACTTGAAAGTTTGTATTTTAAAACTGATTTATGTCGATCCACGTACAAATAACTTTTCTAAATGACTGTTGTTATGATATTAAGTGGTTGAGTAAATGATAACAGTTAGGTTTAAGTGATATTATTGTTGAGGGGAAGATTTAAACGTTTTTTGTCTCGCACAGCGTCAAGTGGTTGGTTTTACTTATTTTTTTGAATTTGATTTTAAATCAGTTTGCGCTAGATTATTGATTGCTGAGGTTGTTTTTTGAAGTTTGGCGTGTTACTCAATCATTTATTTTTACAATGCCGAGAATTCGACACCATATGGACGAAGCTACTGCTACCAGAGCCGTAACGATGATTGAGGGTGGTCAATCTCAACGTTCCGTGGCTCTGCAGTTGGGTTGTTCACGAAGGGCTATTCAAAATGTTTGGAATCGGTATCAGCAGACCGGTAGTGTAACCCGGCGCCGTGGCTCAGGAAGAGTTCGTGCTACCACTGCCCGTGAAGACCATTACATTCGACTGTGTGCACGACGTGAGCCGACTGTTACCGCAGGTACTCTGCAAAATCGCTTACATCGATCTACTGGTACTGTTGTCAGTAATCAGACCATACGAAATCGTTTGCATGAAGACCAACAACGTTCAAGAAGGCCAGTAATCCGTACCAAACTGACCGGAGCGCATCGTGCAAACCGTTTAAGATTTGCACGTGAACACCTTGAATGGGGCTTGGAGGAATGGCGTCACGTACTCTTCACGGATGAGTGCAAGGTGAAGTTTTTTAGTGATGATCGACGTGTAAGAGTGTGGAGAAGAAGTGGGGAAAGGTTTTCTGATCGTCACATTCATGAACGCGACAGATTTAACGGTCCTAATGTCATGGTCTGGGGTGGAATTAGTTTGCAAGGCAAAACTGAGCTTGTTTTCCTGAACGAGGGTACTGTAATGGCTCAAAGTTACATCGAACAGGTTGTCAGACCCCATGTGATCCTCTTTGCACAACGAGCGGCCGACGGATTTATCCTGATGCAGGATAATGCCCGAGCGCATACCGCTCGAGCGACGACAACTGTCTTTAGGGAGGCTAATATACAGGTTTTATCGTGGCCTGCAAATAGCCCTGACTTGAACCCAATAGAACATCTTTGGGATCAATTAAAACGGCGAGTCAGAGCAGCCGGAGAGGATGTGCACACCCAACAACAACTGATTGATGTCTTGAGAAGATGTTGGGAGGAGATTCCTGATAAAACCGTTAGGCATCTTATTGAAAGAATGCCGAGGAGGCTTCAAGAATGTGTTTTAAAAAGGGGAGGGCATACTCGATATTAAATCACCGAAAAGTTGCATAATGTGTGCTTTTACTCAAAGCGTGAACGTTTATTGATGACTGTAAAAATGACTATAAAAATGATAAAATCCTAAAAAAATGTAATTATGGATTAATTTTTTATTTAATCTTATTAAAATTAATTTTATTTAGTAAAAAATTAGTTCCTTAATTAAATTTAAGCATACCTTATACTGTAACTTATATAAAAATAAACTTATGCAGCAAAACATGAGTGGCCCTTATTTTGTTTTGAGTAGTATATTTTATGAATAAAATAAATTCTGCTTTTAGAATAATATAAATAATAAATTTTTCAAATAGAAATAATTAACCTTTATATTTTGATACAATTAAGTAAATACACTTGGTAAAATAGAGCAAATGAAATGTCCGTACGTTTCTTTTTACTCTAATTTGTGCGCTTATTAATTCTTTTGGTCATAGGATGAAAAACTTTGAGGCCAGCACAATGATTCAGTGTCCCATATCAATATTGAACAAATGTATATCAATTTTTTTTAATGTGTCTTGGTTTTATCGTATAGAAAATATAGATATTCTGTTTAAAAATAGAATATTTATACCCTTAAAATAAAATAACACATTAAAAATTATTCTTTTTTTTAGGTATATTTACGAACATTACAGATATCAAAATCGTTTGGGTATTTGAATTCAGTGACATCATTTGGATATGTCCATCATATTAATAATGATTGAATTTGACGACATCAAAACAGGACCATTTGTTTATTTGAATTCAGTAAGTTCAAAACGTTGATTTTAAATCCAAAAATATCGCTAATAAAAGTTTAAAATGCGATGCTTTGCTTGTATTATGTGACAAAATGATTACTATTTGTTATTGAGACTTTCAAACTACATAAATTACAATTTTAATAATATTTCCTAATAATTAGGCTTGTTCGTACAACGAAACGGCTTGTAAGCGACTTTATTTTTGCCTGTGCTAACGTCAGTTAGTGACGTTTCAAACATCTAATTAATAATACAATTCATTAAAAAATAGTTTTAAAGTCAAAGGAAAGAAAAGCTACGAATGTTATGAAGCCGTAAAGTATTCTTAAATAAAGAAGCTTCATGGGAATATTCTTTTTATCTGGTTTTACTTAACCATTTTTGAATAAACATTTTACTTTAATTTAATGATTTCGTTTTAACCAATTACCCGAAATTTGTTATTGACGATAAAATTTTTAACCACAAAGATAATAAAAATACTATTTTAAATATTTTAAAAGCCATTGAAGCTAATATTGATAAATTTCCAAAAGAAAAACAAAAACCCTTAAAGGAAAAAATAGTAAATATATTACTTAATAACATAAACAAAAACCAATACATTGATCCATTACAAAAATACATTGGAAACTGTTACAAGAAGACCAAAAACTTTATAAAAAATAATAAAAATGAAATTATCATTACAGTCTCAGATAAGGGAAATTGCACAGTTATTTTAAATAGATCTGAATATAATGAAAAAGCAGAAATACATCTTAATGACAAAAATACATACTTAAACATAAGAAAAGACCCTGTGGAAGTTGTTTCTAAAAAAGTCAAAATATTCACTGAAAAAGTATACAAATGTAAATACATTGACAACATAACAAAAACTAAAATAATTAAATCAGGAAAAACATTACCAGAAATTTACTTTCTACCTAAAATACACAAAGAGGGAATCCCTTTAAGACCCATAGTAAGTCAAATTGAATCTCCAATTCAAGAATTATCCAAATTTTTCTCTAAAATACTTAGCGAAGCTGAACACAGTGAATTTTCCATAAAAAACTCATATGAATTTGTCAATAAAATTAAAAACATACAATTAAAAAATTCTGAAGAAAAACTGTTTTCATTGGATGTAAAATCTTTATTTACTAACATTCCGATTAAATTAGCAACAGCAATCATTAAAAAACAATGGAATAAAATTAAAGAATTCACTAACTTAACTAAAGAAACTTTTATTGAAGGAATAGAATTGATAGTAGAAAATAACTTTTTTAAATTTCAAGATAAATACTATAAACAATGTTTTGGCTGTCCAATGGGAAATTCACTGAGTCCTGTTTTAGCATCTTATGTTATGGACTATCTCTGTAATATCAGCATAAATAAAATTAAAGAATGGGACCCTTCTTTTTTCTTTCGCTATGTAGATGATATTCTTTCTTGTGCCCCATTAACATTAATTGAAAAAATCAAAAACACTTTTAATAATTACCATCCAGCCCTACAGTTCACTATCGAAATTGAAGAAAATAATCAAATTACATTTTTAGATACGTTAATTAAGAAAGATAAATACAATGGTTTAAATACCACTTGGCACAGGAAAACTAGTTATACAGATAGATTAATTAATTTCCATTCCAATCATCCACAATATATAAAAAACAATATAATACAAAATATGTTTCATAGGGCTGTACATCTAAGCAGTGTCAAAAACAGAAAATATGCAATAAAAAAAGCAATATCAATACTAACTAGAAACAACTATCCACTAAATCTAATAAATTCAATAAAAGAAAAAGTTATTCATAAAGCATATAATTCTACAGAAACAAATAATTTTAATTCAAATTCCAATGAAAAAGAAATAAACTATAATAACTTAATATGCTTTCCATATAACAGATTCACAAAAAGAATTAAACCAGCTATAGAAAAATTTAGTGATAACAAAGTAACTTTTTCTTTTACAAACACAATAGAATCAACATATAATAAAAAAAGATCAAAAATTGAAAATAAACAAATGCACAATGTAATTTATAAAATTCCATGCAAACAATGCGACCTTTGTTATTTTGGACAAACTAGTCAAAAATTAAATAATAGATTAACTCAACATAAATATGACATAAAGAGAGGAAAAGAATCCACAGGCTTAGCGGAACATTCAATTAATAATGATCACATCTTTGATTTTGAAAAAGTTAAAGTTTTGGATAAGGAAGCAAACTACAGGAAAAGATTGCTAAGTGAAAGTTTTTTCATCCAACTAAACAATAAAACTAACTGTAATAAACAAATTGAGTCTTCCTTTTTGGACGAATCTTATTTACCAGTCATCAAACATTTGAACTGATCGCATTGTTTACACGGACAGCATTACATAATCAATTTAAAGTAAACAATAGTTTATTCTAGAAAACATGGACAGACAAAGAAAGCAAAAACATCAAACAAAAACTTTTAATGTCTAGAATTTTCTACGATAGTTTCTTTAACAATAGAACCAATTACAACAGTTAGTTACTGTCAAACAACAGTACAATTACAATGTACTCACAATATAATTCTCTAAAAAAATATTATTTTATTTAAGACTTAATTATTAAGTTTAATATCTTTAAAGTCAATTATTATATATATAAAACTTTTTAATAAAAAGTTCCTTGTTTTTTCTTTTTATCAATTTTTGACAATTTTCTTATGAAATGCATATTTGGACAAAAATATACAGAAATGTATATGCAAAAGTTTAAATGAAAGGAACTTGAATATAATTAATTAAAATTTTGGTGAGTAAACTCTTGAATTTTCTATTATAATCTTTTTTCTCTTATAATTTCTGTCTTTTTTGACTTACATTCTTATTGTCTGTCCGGATGTTTGTTTAAATTAAAAAACAAAAACTTTTTTTTAATTCCTAATACTGAAAATAAGCTGGTTTTTTCTGCTAATTTCCCTTATACATCGATAATGATATAGATAGACCATATAGTGTATACCTCCACTACAAATAAAATAAAATTTGATAAGTAAATATCGATTAATATTAATATTTATAACATACAAAAAAATTTTTCAATATACCTTATTATATTTTCCATAGTTAATTTTGTGAAATTAAATAAATTCTTTCCTTTAAGATTTCAAATAAAATGTTTATTCTTTATGCAATGTTCATAACATGTATGTATTAGACTAAAAGAAAAATACATTGTCAATCTTTTTTTCTTTTTACAAAACACCTAACACAATTGTAACTTACTTATTTTTAATTGTTAAATAGGTCACTGAAGAAGGGACATATGTTCCGAAATGTACATTTGACTAATGAAAAAATAAATTGTTTTTCTGGAATTCAACTCTAATTATTGGGGTCCTGAATATCCGGTTCCTAAATCATTGGGTAATTGGTTAAAACGAAATCATTAAACTCTTGAAATCCCAATTAAAACTACGTTGATTAAATTTAAAATGTCAAACCTGAAAGACATAAAAAGGAAGTATAGCCTTTATACCAATAAAATTATTAATGAATATATAAATATAAATGTAAAACTTACAAAAATTAAAAATCATATTCTTTTTCTACTAAATTGTAAAAGAAAAAATTTCATTCCCAAATTTATTAAGAATAATATCAGGTTATCCCTTCCATATTTAGAGGATGTAGGGTGTAATAAAAGATTGACATCTGCAAAAAGAAAATTTTTAGTTTCAATCACAAAAATATTTATTAATAATTTATACATAAAACAAAATAAATTGATAAAACAGATCAATAAAATTAAAAATAACCTTATAAATTTGATGAACACAAAGGATTTTGGTCTGCTTGTGACAGATTCTCAATGCATAATAGACAAAACGGATGTACGCTTCAGGCGGAAACAGTTAAAGAAAATCAATAGATTTGAAAATCAAATAATAGATAATATTTCAATCAATAAAGAATGGATTAAAAACTATTCAAATATAATTATTCCGAATGAAGTCCAACTAATACTTGCCATAAGTCCGAAATTTGTTATTGACGATAAAATTTTTAACCACAAAGATAATAAAAATACTATTTTAAATATTTTAAAAGCCATTGAAGCTAATATTGATAAATTTCCAAAAGAAAAACAAAAACCCTTAAAGGAAAAAATAGTAAATATATTACTTAATAACATAAACAAAAACCAATACATTGATCCATTACAAAAATACATTGGAAACTGTTACAAGAAGACCAAAAACTTTATAAAAAATAATAAAAATGAAATTATCATTACAGTCTCAGATAAGGGAAATTGCACAGTTATTTTAAATAGATCTGAATATAATGAAAAAGCAGAAATACATCTTAATGACAAAAATACATACTTAAACATAAGAAAAGACCCTGTGGAAGTTGTTTCTAAAAAAGTCAAAATATTCACTGAAAAATTATACAAATGTAAATACATTGACAACATAACAAAAACTAAAATAATTAAATCAGGAAAAACATTACCAGAAATTTACTTTCTACCTAAAATACACAAAGAGGGAATCCCTTTAAGACCCATAGTAAGTCAAATTGAATCTCCAATTCAAGAATTATCCAAATTTTTCTCTAAAATACTTAGCGAAGCTGAACACAGTGAATTTTCCATAAAAAACTCATATGAATTTGTCAATAAAATTAAAAACATACAATTAAAAAATTCTGAAGAAAAACTGTTTTCATTGGATGTAAAATCTTTATTTACTAACATTCCGATTAAATTAGCAACAGCAATCATTAAAAAACAATGGAATAAAATTAAAGAATTCACTAACTTAACTAAAGAAACTTTTATTGAAGGAATAGAATTGATAGTAGAAAATAACTTTTTTAAATTTCAAGATAAATACTATAAACAATGTTTTGGCTGTCCAATGGGAAATTCACTGAGTCCTGTTTTAGCATCTTATGTTATGGACTATCTCTGTAATATCAGCATAAATAAAATTAAAGAATGGGACCCTTCTTTTTTCTTTCGCTATGTAGATGATATTCTTTCTTGTGCCCCATTAACATTAATTGAAAAAATCAAAAACACTTTTAATAATTACCATCCAGCCCTACAGTTCACTATCGAAATTGAAGAAAATAATCAAATTACATTTTTAGATACGTTAATTAAGAAAGATAAATACAATGGTTTAAATACCACTTGGCACAGGAAAACTAGTTATACAGATAGATTAATTAATTTCCATTCCAATCATCCACAATATATAAAAAACAATATAATACAAAATATGTTTCATAGGGCTGTACATCTAAGCAGTGTCAAAAACAGAAAATATGCAATAAAAAAAGCAATATCAATACTAACTAGAAACAACTATCCACTAAATCTAATAAATTCAATAAAAGAAAAAGTTATTCATAAAGCATATAATTCTACAGAAACAAATAATTTTAATTCAAATTCCAATGAAAAAGAAATAAACTATAATAACTTAATATGCTTTCCATATAACAGATTCACAAAAAGAATTAAACCAGCTATAGAAAAATTTAGTGATAACAAAGTAACTTTTTCTTTTACAAACACAATAGAATCAACATATAATAAAAAAAGATCAAAAATTGAAAATAAACAAATGCACAATGTAATTTATAAAATTCCATGCAAACAATGCGACCTTTGTTATTTTGGACAAACTAGTCAAAAATTAAATAATAGATTAACTCAACATAAATATGACATAAAGAGAGGAAAAGAATCCACAGGCTTAGCGGAACATTCAATTAATAATGATCACATCTTTGATTTTGAAAAAGTTAAAGTTTTGGATAAGGAAGCAAACTACAGGAAAAGATTGCTAAGTGAAAGTTTTTTCATCCAACTAAACAATAAAACTAACTGTAATAAACAAATTGAGTCTTCCTTTTTGGACGAATCTTATTTACCAGTCATCAAACATTTGAACTGATCGCATTGTTTACACGGACAGCATTACATAATCAATTTAAAGTAAACAATAGTTTATTCTAGAAAACATGGACAGACAAAGAAAGCAAAAACATCAAACAAAAACTTTTAATGTCTAGAATTTTCTACGATAGTTTCTTTAACAATAGAACCAATTACAACAGTTAGTTACTGTCAAACAACAGTACAATTACAATGTACTCACAATATAATTCTCTAAAAAAATATTATTTTATTTAAGACTTAATTATTAAGTTTAATATCTTTAAAGTCAATTATTATATATATAAAACTTTTTAATAAAAAGTTCCTTGTTTTTTCTTTTTATCAATTTTTGACAATTTTCTTATGAAATGCATATTTGGACAAAAATATACAGAAATGTATATGCAAAAGTTTAAATGAAAGGAACTTGAATATAATTAATTAAAATTTTGGTGAGTAAACTCTTGAATTTTCTATTATAATCTTTTTTCTCTTATAATTTCTGTCTTTTTTGACTTACATTCTTATTGTCTGTCCGGATGTTTGTTTAAATTAAAAAACAAAAACTTTTTTTTAATTCCTAATACTGAAAATAAGCTGGTTTTTTCTGCTAATTTCCCTTATACATCGATAATGATATAGATAGACCATATAGTGTATACCTCCACTACAAATAAAATAAAATTTGATAAGTAAATATCGATTAATATTAATATTTATAACATACAAAAAAATTTTTCAATATACCTTATTATATTTTCCATAGTTAATTTTGTGAAATTAAATAAATTCTTTCCTTTAAGATTTCAAATAAAATGTTTATTCTTTATGCAATGTTCATAACATGTATGTATTAGACTAAAAGAAAAATACATTGTCAATCTTTTTTTCTTTTTACAAAACACCTAACACAATTGTAACTTACTTATTTTTAATTGTTAAATAGGTCACTGAAGAAGGGACATATGTTCCGAAATGTACATTTGACTAATGAAAAAATAAATTGTTTTTCTGGAATTCAACTCTAATTATTGGGGTCCTGAATATCCGGTTCCTAAATCATTGGGTAATTGGTTAAAACGAAATCATTAAACTCTTGAAATCCCAATTAAAACTACGTTGATTAAATTTAAAATGTCAAACCTGAAAGACATAAAAAGGAAGTATAGCCTTTATACCAATAAAATTATTAATGAATATATAAATATAAATGTAAAACTTACAAAAATTAAAAATCATATTCTTTTTCTACTAAATTGTAAAAGAAAAAATTTCATTCCCAAATTTATTAAGAATAATATCAGGTTATCCCTTCCATATTTAGAGGATGTAGGGTGTAATAAAAGATTGACATCTGCAAAAAGAAAATTTTTAGTTTCAATCACAAAAATATTTATTAATAATTTATACATAAAACAAAATAAATTGATAAAACAGATCAATAAAATTAAAAATAACCTTATAAATTTGATGAACACAAAGGATTTTGGTCTGCTTGTGACAGATTCTCAATGCATAATAGACAAAACGGATGTACGCTTCAGGCGGAAACAGTTAAAGAAAATCAATAGATTTGAAAATCAAATAATAGATAATATTTCAATCAATAAAGAATGGATTAAAAACTATTCAAATATAATTATTCCGAATGAAGTCCAACTAATACTTGCCATAAGTCCGAAATTTGTTATTGACGATAAAATTTTTAACCACAAAGATAATAAAAATACTATTTTAAATATTTTAAAAGCCATTGAAGCTAATATTGATAAATTTCCAAAAGAAAAACAAAAACCCTTAAAGGAAAAAATAGTAAATATATTACTTAATAACATAAACAAAAACCAATACATTGATCCATTACAAAAATACATTGGAAACTGTTACAAGAAGACCAAAAACTTTATAAAAAATAATAAAAATGAAATTATCATTACAGTCTCAGATAAGGGAAATTGCACAGTTATTTTAAATAGATCTGAATATAATGAAAAAGCAGAAATACATCTTAATGACAAAAATACATACTTAAACATAAGAAAAGACCCTGTGGAAGTTGTTTCTAAAAAAGTCAAAATATTCACTGAAAAATTATACAAATGTAAATACATTGACAACATAACAAAAACTAAAATAATTAAATCAGGAAAAACATTACCAGAAATTTACTTTCTACCTAAAATACACAAAGAGGGAATCCCTTTAAGACCCATAGTAAGTCAAATTGAATCTCCAATTCAAGAATTATCCAAATTTTTCTCTAAAATACTTAGCGAAGCTGAACACAGTGAATTTTCCATAAAAAACTCATATGAATTTGTCAATAAAATTAAAAACATACAATTAAAAAATTCTGAAGAAAAACTGTTTTCATTGGATGTAAAATCTTTATTTACTAACATTCCGATTAAATTAGCAACAGCAATCATTAAAAAACAATGGAATAAAATTAAAGAATTCACTAACTTAACTAAAGAAACTTTTATTGAAGGAATAGAATTGATAGTAGAAAATAACTTTTTTAAATTTCAAGATAAATACTATAAACAATGTTTTGGCTGTCCAATGGGAAATTCACTGAGTCCTGTTTTAGCATCTTATGTTATGGACTATCTCTGTAATATCAGCATAAATAAAATTAAAGAATGGGACCCTTCTTTTTTCTTTCGCTATGTAGATGATATTCTTTCTTGTGCCCCATTAACATTAATTGAAAAAATCAAAAACACTTTTAATAATTACCATCCAGCCCTACAGTTCACTATCGAAATTGAAGAAAATAATCAAATTACATTTTTAGATACGTTAATTAAGAAAGATAAATACAATGGTTTAAATACCACTTGGCACAGGAAAACTAGTTATACAGATAGATTAATTAATTTCCATTCCAATCATCCACAATATATAAAAAACAATATAATACAAAATATGTTTCATAGGGCTGTACATCTAAGCAGTGTCAAAAACAGAAAATATGCAATAAAAAAAGCAATATCAATACTAACTAGAAACAACTATCCACTAAATCTAATAAATTCAATAAAAGAAAAAGTTATTCATAAAGCATATAATTCTACAGAAACAAATAATTTTAATTCAAATTCCAATGAAAAAGAAATAAACTATAATAACTTAATATGCTTTCCATATAACAGATTCACAAAAAGAATTAAACCAGCTATAGAAAAATTTAGTGATAACAAAGTAACTTTTTCTTTTACAAACACAATAGAATCAACATATAATAAAAAAAGATCAAAAATTGAAAATAAACAAATGCACAATGTAATTTATAAAATTCCATGCAAACAATGCGACCTTTGTTATTTTGGACAAACTAGTCAAAAATTAAATAATAGATTAACTCAACATAAATATGACATAAAGAGAGGAAAAGAATCCACAGGCTTAGCGGAACATTCAATTAATAATGATCACATCTTTGATTTTGAAAAAGTTAAAGTTTTGGATAAGGAAGCAAACTACAGGAAAAGATTGCTAAGTGAAAGTTTTTTCATCCAACTAAACAATAAAACTAACTGTAATAAACAAATTGAGTCTTCCTTTTTGGACGAATCTTATTTACCAGTCATCAAACATTTGAACTGATCGCATTGTTTACACGGACAGCATTACATAATCAATTTAAAGTAAACAATAGTTTATTCTAGAAAACATGGACAGACAAAGAAAGCAAAAACATCAAACAAAAACTTTTAATGTCTAGAATTTTCTACGATAGTTTCTTTAACAATAGAACCAATTACAACAGTTAGTTACTGTCAAACAACAGTACAATTACAATGTACTCACAATATAATTCTCTAAAAAAATATTATTTTATTTAAGACTTAATTATTAAGTTTAATATCTTTAAAGTCAATTATTATATATATAAAACTTTTTAATAAAAAGTTCCTTGTTTTTTCTTTTTATCAATTTTTGACAATTTTCTTATGAAATGCATATTTGGACAAAAATATACAGAAATGTATATGCAAAAGTTTAAATGAAAGGAACTTGAATATAATTAATTAAAATTTTGGTGAGTAAACTCTTGAATTTTCTATTATAATCTTTTTTCTCTTATAATTTCTGTCTTTTTTGACTTACATTCTTATTGTCTGTCCGGATGTTTGTTTAAATTAAAAAACAAAAACTTTTTTTTAATTCCTAATACTGAAAATAAGCTGGTTTTTTCTGCTAATTTCCCTTATACATCGATAATGATATAGATAGACCATATAGTGTATACCTCCACTACAAATAAAATAAAATTTGATAAGTAAATATCGATTAATATTAATATTTATAACATACAAAAAAATTTTTCAATATACCTTATTATATTTTCCATAGTTAATTTTGTGAAATTAAATAAATTCTTTCCTTTAAGATTTCAAATAAAATGTTTATTCTTTATGCAATGTTCATAACATGTATGTATTAGACTAAAAGAAAAATACATTGTCAATCTTTTTTTCTTTTTACAAAACACCTAACACAATTGTAACTTACTTATTTTTAATTGTTAAATAGGTCACTGAAGAAGGGACATATGTTCCGAAATGTACATTTGACTAATGAAAAAATAAATTGTTTTTCTGGAATTCAACTCTAATTATTGGGGTCCTGAATATCCGGTTCCTAAATCATTGGGTAATTGGTTAAAACGAAATCATTAAACTCTTGAAATCCCAATTAAAACTACGTTGATTAAATTTTACTTTAATACACTTTACTTGAATAAACTTTCTGAATAAACTTCTTGCCAATCAGATGTTACTTGAAAACGTCACTAACAGATGTCAGTACAGGTAGAAATAAACAATCTGTGGAAGTAAAGCTGCTTCGTCATACGAATGGGAATCAAGGGCTCCGTGACAAAATAAACGCGGACAAATGACCGCAACAAAATAACCGTAGATTTATATTCTCTAATCTAATTTATATTCACACGTATCTTATTTAAAAAGTAAATAGAATTAACCATGGCTATTTTATAGTTCGGTTATTTTGCCGTTTTTTTTGTCCTCGGTTATTAGTCGCGGCACCGAAATCAAAATTGCCTTTATTACTTACTGCATTTAATAGATTTCAGAACGGCATATCGGCGATCCATAAATTACGTACACAAACAGGGCGAGGGGGGATAGTGGTCTAGCATGACAGAGTATGTTGACCGGTGGTAGGATGGAGTGGGGGGAGGTGAGTCCAAGCAAACATTATGTCACGTTTGAAAAAACTTATCTTACACTTGACGAGGAAAAAACAATTCTTTTCCAAAAATATAGTCGGCGAACAAAAAATATTTCAAATTACAAACTGTCTAAGTCAGCGTGAAATGGGGGGGGGGATCGACAAAATGTAATGCAGTATGACGACAGGGAAGGGTGTCAAAAATGGTCAAATTTTCCGTGACGTAGTTGATGGATGGCCCCTATCTCATATCTGACACCAAGAGAAATTACAAACCTTACATAAACCTAACAATTTTTTAATTAATAGTTATTAAATTTTGAATAATGCAGTAGCAAAATTTATTTAATTTAACGTAAGAATGATGTTATCAAGCGATCAAAAAATTAACTGCCTACTCAGTTTCTTTGTTTCTCGTACTAGTATCTCAATTGGCTACTAGATGGCTTGAAATTGCTATTATATTTGACTGATACCAAGTTTTTAATTTTTGAAAAATTAGAAATTTTATAAAACGATTTTTTTAAAATCATATAGTAAATTATTGTTATAAATGATAGTGACAAGAAGTTATTTTTAAAGAAAGTATTTAAAGAAATTGCAAATAAAATTATGAACGGCTTGCTAGAAATTACAAAATTTCGGTATCTCTATTTATTAATAATAAATTTATATATTTATGTTTGCAGGTGCGGTATGAGGGTGCTGAAAATGTTTGTATTGCCAAGTAAAGAGAGACAGCGGAATAAAAAGTTGCATAAATTTCCCTAAAATTTTAGAAGGTAATTATAAATAATATGAGTCCCACCCACATCAGAAATTGTATTACGTAACGTGTGTAAAATGTGTAAATTGTAAATAAAGTATACAAATAATGATGTGGATGGCGTCTGTTATAGACGGGTAATCTTAAAAACGAACGCTAAACCACATTATTATTATTATTATGATTATTATTATTCTTCTTCTTTTAATTAAAACTGGGGTACCGCTGCCGGTGGATGGCGCGGTCAGCAGCACCCGGCGGCATCGCCAACTAAGGGCATGCGCCGCCGAAACGAGAAATATAGATAAAAACAACACGTAAAGACAGGGACACATAAATGCACTAGACAACGGACAAACATACACATAATAAAAAACCAACGATGAGCCCTGCCATCCCAGGGCTTAAAAGGAGCGGACAGTCCTTGGTGACGGTACGATAAGTACTAGACAGAGCGTCCGGTCACCAAGGCCTGGAGGCCATCGCTGGGACTCCCCCCGAGGTGCAAAAGGCCTCGGGGTTGAGAAACCTGACTAGAGACACACAAACGACTAGAGATTTATATCACAAGTGTATCACAGATAAAACTTATTACGTCACTGGGGAGCCACAAGCCCACCAGTGACGCAATAAGGAGTTAAAACAATACCGCTGTAGAGCCGTAACAGCAGACCTACAGCGGCATAACAAAATATCACAGGTAGTAAAAACAAATGATGCACCACCTCGGGTGTAAAAGGCCTTCGGTGGTACATCGATAAAAAACAATAACAAAAACAAACAACAGGTATAAATAACAACAGTACCACTAAGGGTGTAAAAGGCCCTTAGTGGCATAACGAGAGACTAAAAGTACCCTGCCAGACCAGCTGGAGCAGGGTATAGGCAATAAATAGGACAACACAAATCATTTTATACACGTAGATTAAAACAAAGCTGAAAATAAATTTTAAAATATTGGGGGAGAATCAAGAGACGACTTCCAATAAAATTTAGAGATGTAATGCCCCTAAAGTCTCTGAAGAAGATGCGAATTTCGGAGAAATTCAAGCATCTTTCTTTCAGAGACTGCATCGTAAGCTAAAGCTTCGGCTACATTATTGGGGAGCTGCAACCTCTGGCGCAATGGCTCAAAGGTTACACATTCCTCAACTATATGCCTCACGGTTAGCGCCGTCCCGCAGACGGCGCACCTTGGCTGATCCTCACCGGCGAGAAGATGACGATGTGTTAACGCCGTGTGGCCCAAGCGTAAACGCGTCAGGGCCACACTCTCTCGCCGGCTCAGATTTACAGGTGCCGGAGTTCTTCGGACCTCAGGTTTCACCTGTCTGAGTTTAGCCGTGAGGTTGTTCCACTCACGTTGCCATTTCTGATCGATCGCGGATCTAATGCACACTCTCAGATCCTCTGGGCGTATGGCAATGTCCTGTGGCTCACCGACTTCGGCTGCATGACGTGCTGCCTGGTCGGCGAGTTCATTGCCAGGTATCCCCACATGTCCGGGAATCCAAAAGAAGGTGATAGACTTTTGGCGGAGCATGTAGAGACACGTTCGGATGTTCTGCACCAGTGGATCGATGGTATGAGAGTGGCAGATCGCTTGCAACGCGCTCAACGAGTCGGAACAAATAAGGAATGCGCTGTCTTCGGATGTTTGACAGAATCGCAGGGCTTGCAAAATAGCAAATAGTTCTGCAGTATACACAGTGGCCTGGGGAGGAAGTGACCAAGCGTGAGGATCGTCACGAATGACGATGGCACTTCCAACACCCGTAGCTGTTTTGGAACCATCTGTGTATATGCAGAGAGAGTCGAGTTCGCTAATGATCTCATAAAAGCGGGATCGATATTCGAATGAACTGGTCTCCTCCTTGTTGAGACCAGTCAGGTCGAAACGACACCTTACGTTAGGGATCAGCCAAGGAGGTACTTCCATAGGACGTTTGGGAAGTACCTTGGCGAACTGTAAGGGTAGACTCTCTAATAACTCCTGCGTTCGAACGGCCACTGGTCGACTTATGGTGGGACGTCGACCGTAGAGCCCCTGTAAACGGTATCTGAACAGAGTCGGGTGATTGATATGCGTAGGTGTTGCATATACCCCCGCTGCATAATTGAGCAAGAGACGCTCACGTCTCAGTCGCAGCGGAGGAAGACCCGACTCTACGCAGAGGCTCATAGAAGGGCTCGTTCGAAATGCTCCCGTAGCCAGTCGTATGCCTGCATGGTGAACAAGATCTAGGGGTAAGAGCGCAGACGCCCGGGCGGAGGAGTAAGCAATGCTGCCGTAATCAATCCTAGTCAGAACTAGCGATTGATACAGGCGAAGCAACGACTCCCGGCCCGCACCCCACGATGCACCAGCCAAGCACTTAAGCATGTTTATTGTCCTGCGACAACTCGCAGCTAAGGCTTGGAGGTGTGGACGCCACGTAAGTTGTTTATCAAATATGAGTCCTAGAAACCTGACGCTATCGACGCACTGAAGGTTGGATCCTTTTAAAGTGAGGACAGGATCCGGATGTGCGTTGCGCTTTCTGCAGAAGTGAACCACCGATGTTTTTTGTGGTGAGAAACGAAAACCAAGAGCTTCTGCAGAAGTCACCACTTCGTTGATGCCTTGTTGCAGCCGTTGTTGAATATCCTCGATGGAATCGGCTGCATAGAAGATTGTGAGGTCATCAACGTACAAGCAACGACGAATTGGGGCTGAAGCTGCAATATGACTGACTGCGATGGAAAACAAGGTGACACTAATGGTGGAGCCTTGAGGAACACCATTCTCCTGGGAGTGGGCCTCAGACTCAGTGTCACCTACCCGGACACGAAAAGAACGGTCAGTCAGAAAACTTTTTACGAACTGAGGGAGGTTACCTCTTAAACCCCAGTCGTGCAGCTTCTTGAGAATGCCATACCTCCAGGTCATATCATAAGCTTTCTCCAAATCGAAAAACACGGCCACAAGGTGTTTTCGTTGGAGAAAGGCGTCTTGAGTGGCATTCTCGAGGCGAACAAGATGGTCCGTGGTCGAATGGTATCGGCGGAACCCACATTGATGTTTAGGTATGAGGTTGTGGGATTCCAGCCACCAGACGAGACGGTTGTTCACCATTTTCTCCAATACCTTGCTGAAACAGCAAGTCAAGGATATTGGACGGTAGCTCGTTAGTTGCGATGAATCTTTACCCTCTTTTAGCAGCGGAATGATGGTAGCTTCCCGCCACTGCGAAGGGTAAACGCCTTGCCTAAAAATTTCGTTGTAAAGATCCAGTAACCTACACTTACCAGGATAAGGCAGGTTCCGGATCATGGCGTAGGGGATCTCATCAGGTCCAGGGGATGTGTCCCCAGATCCCCGAAGTGCCTCCAGTAATTCTTGCATAGAAAATGGTTGGTTATACTGGAGGGATTCATCTGAGAAAAAATCAAGATCGTTTTATTCATGTTCGATCTTGATCCGCAGGAAGTCCGGGTCATAGTTCTGGGAGCCACTGACGCGCTCAAAGTGCTTAGCTAAGCAATTAGCTATTTCTGCGCGTTCAGTGATGTTCCGACTGTCGACGACGAGAAGGGAGGGCATAGGTGAACGGGAATATTTCAAAGTAATGGCCCTCACTCTTCTCCATACCTCTGAGGTGGTCGTGGAGGTATTTATGGCCGAAACATATTGCTCCCATGATAGCCTCTTCTGTTCTTTGATAGTGCGTTTACAGCGTGCTTGCGCACGCTTGTAGACTATCACATTTTCCTGCGTGGGGCGACGTCTGAGTTCATTGTACGCCCGCTTTTTCTCTGCAACTGCTACACTCACGACTTCATTCCACCATGGTACGCGACGTTTGGGTGGAATGTTGGACGACTTCGGTATACTCTGATATGCTGCTTCAATGACACTGGAGGACATTTGCTCCACATCATCTTCTACGTCTCCAGTCAGCTCGGGTGTACGGAATGAATCAACGTACATGTCCCAGTTAGCCTGACGGAGACGCCATCTCGGCGAAGACGAATGTGGAGTCATCGGCGTGGTACTATTCAATATAATGGGGATATGGTCACTACCGTATGAATCAGACGCCAGCGTCCATTCATAACGGTGTGCCATGACCGGTGAGCCGAGTGATAAATCGATAGCCGACAACTCACCGGTTCTTGCGTTAATGAAAGTACCTTGACCGGTATTCAACAAGACCGCTTCGGACTCATCTAGAAACCGTTCTATGAGTCTTCCACGGGCGTCTCTTGTGCTACAGCCCCACATGGGGCTATGAGCATTAAAATCTCCTAGTAACAAAAATGGACGTGGTAACTGTAATGTAAGCTCGGTCAAATCCTCGACGTTCCAGTCGAAATCTGGTAGGTAGACCGAGCATACTGTGAACTGGGGCGGTTTTAAAAATTGTACTGCAATAGCTTGTAGGGGGGTGTTTAACGGGTGGTCCCGGAAAGGAACGCCATCTTTAATGATGATGGCAACACCCCCCCTCGCCCTGATGTCTGGCTGTACGTCGTGCCGGCGGATTTTATGGTATTTGATGGTAAATTGTTCCGCCGGCCGTAAATGTGTCTCTTGGAGGCACACGCACATAGGCGTGTGCTCAGCCAGAAGCATCTGCAATTCACAGTAATGGTGCTTAACACCATTACAGTTCCACTGTACGATAGCCATTTCTGTTACTACTTGGGTTGCTCCCTAGGAAGTGTGGTTACTTCCTAGGTTTCCCCTTTGGCCAGCCTTTTTTTCTTTTTATCACTTTCACCTCGGCGTCCGAATTGTCAGATTCGGTGGCCGAGGTGTTAGTATAGGCGTCGGACGTCGGGCGCTTTGTACCCGTACGTACCGACGCGGTCGCACTTTCCGAGTCGCTCATCGGTGTTTGGATAGAGCGACTCGAGATAGGGGTGACCGGGCGTTCGGGTGTGCCCGGTCGGGACGGTGCCGTTGGCCGTTGTGGCAGTGGCACCGTCGATTGTGGAGGCAGCATGGTTTCTGCCTCCGAGGTGGTTGTGGAGGGTCCCTTTTTGGGGGACCTTGGTTTTACCACCTCCTTTCCCCCCTCACTGTGACGCCTTCTTGGCGGTGACTTCTTTGGTGACGTCTTCTTTTTGGAAAAAGACGTCACAGTACGTACGACTGGTCCCTGAGGGGTGGTTGTTATTACCCTTTTAGTCTCAGGGACCTTGGCTGACACGGCAGCGGCTGTGGTGGGTGTGGAAACAGGTACACCCACTGAGCGCACAAGACTTTCTTGGATGCGTTGCATGGTTAATTGCATCTGGCGCATTGCTTCTTTCAATTCCCTGATTTCGGTATTCTTTTTAGCCGCTGTAGGGGCGGGGGCCGCAACAGCGCGTGCGTAGCCATCCAGAGCCGATCGTCTGGGCATGTTGCCCAAAAGCTTACGACGTGCCTCGGGGTATGTTAATTTTTCCAAGGCCCTCAGCTCCTGGATGGCTGATTCTTGTTTAAACATGGGGCAATTTCTGGACTTAGCCGAGTGATTGCCACCACAATTTATGCACTTTATAGGGTCGTCGCATGGCCGTCCTTCATGCAACGGCCTACCACACACGCAGATCTGTTGCGAGACGTTACACTTTTGCGAAACATGTCCGTACTTCTGACATTTGTAGCACCTCATTGGTGCCGGAATGTACGGACGAACGTCTATTTTCGTAAAAAGGCCGATGACTACATCTTTTGGTAGTGTAGTCTTATTAAGAGTAATATTAGGGGGGATTCTGGATGATGGTTCCCCCTATTATATTTCAGCCTTTTTGCTTCGATTACCCCCTGTGGAGACATCTCCGACACTATCTCGTCGAGGGTGCAGTACGCCAAAGAGGGGTGCATTATGACTCCCCTAGAGTAATTTAATACTCCATGGGGCGTCACTTCCACCGCGTACTGCCCTAAGTTTTTCAAATTCTGTATACGTTGACTTTGTGCCGGTGAGAATGCCTCCACGAGCAACCCTTTGCCCGAGATTTTGGCATCTTTAACCTGCCCAATATATTCTCTTACAAGTTTGGCCAGAAGGAAGGGACTAACTTTGCTAAAGTCCGCTTCCGTTGGCTTCAGAATCAAAAACTTCAAATAATTTTCCACTGACACTCTTGGGGTGTCCAACGTCATTGGACGCCCACGATTTTTCCCCTTTGTTTTATTTGAGGGAGGAGGGCTACCCCCCTTAGAGTTCGTAACCTCACCAGCTACTGCCGGCGGGGTTACTTGCGTAGATGTAGCTGGGATACTGGAAGTAGCCCCGCTACCTTCGCTTCCACCAGTTGACGGCGGTGGAGCGGCGTTCGCGTCCGTGTTTAAGGGCCCGGACTCGCCCGTCGAAACATTATTTTGAATACCCATGCGATGTAATACAAAAAATCCCCCACCCCGCTCCCCACCCTCCACGGAGCCTCATAAGGGACGTGGGATTCCCACGCCAGGGATACGGGAATGAGGGGCCCTAGGGACGAAGCCCATTGCCCCAGTGACACGCACGACCCCGGGGCGCTCGAATTTACTGCGGCCGGTGCATAACCGCAGCCACGGTCTATGCCTGAAGCCAGGGCCGAAGTGACGTGTTGTTCCGCCGTACTCGCAAGTAACGGCTTCGCTCAGTCACCAGGATCCCCTTTTCCAGGCAACGCCGCTAAGCCACACACGAGCTAGTGTGGGTCCCGAAGATGACTTGAAGTTGGGACAACAAAGAAGAACGAAAACAAAACAAAACCAAAAACAAAAAAGGAAACAAAAGATAAAAGAAAACCTGAAACAAAAAGAAATAAAAATAACGAAAACAAAAAACAATAAAAAAGAAACGAAATAAAAACGAAGGTTAAAAGAAATGAACGATCGAGGATTTCTCCTCTAGATCCGGCACCTTTTGTGAAAACGGTGGTACCTCGAGAAGGAACGGTGCCGATCTTAGGTAGTCAGAGGCTAATGGAATCCGAAGATTACTGTGTTGCGCATAAACTACCCCTGGAACCCTTAGCCTCCTTGACACCAATGGGGGATAAATATCCCTCACGGGTGCCAAGGGCAGCTGCTATAGGTGTCCTCACCACCGATTATTATTATTATTATTATTATTATTATTATTATTATGACTTTTACGCCAACCTGGCGCTCACTACTCAGTAGGACAGTACTGGGTAACATTCACCTATACCGGCATTATGCAAGGTATTAGGCTCTGTGGAAGGGTAATGTGCCAAACCAATCCGTAAAAGTACCGTAGTACATTCACGGAAGGGTTTGTCACATCACTCCCTATATTGTTGTTATTGCTACTTGAAACGAGGTGTTATTCGTCTATTTTGGTGTACACTGGGTCGTACGGCGAGACTTTTGTGGGAGCGTAGATGTTGGCTCAATGACAGAGGGCTGTGAAAGCCTAGTTCGTTTTCGTGTCCTCAGATGGTAGGTAGGAGTAGGGACAGAAGGAAGGGAAAGGACTGTTTGTGTTTGTGTTTGTGTGTGTGTTTGTGTATGTGTGTGGATGTGTCTTTCTATTTTACGTTTCTTGGTGTAGATGTTTTCTGGTTCATCAAATTGCTCATTGAGATCGGGTGTTCCTGGAACTGCGCGTTTAGATGGTACAGAGGTTGACGGACCTTGTGTATTATTGAATTGGGGAGGATTGTGCACCAGAGCGGTAACAGTGACAGTGCGGCAGTTGTTCGATCCCCCCTCTCCATCAGACGAATCTGGATCTGTATGTGTGTTAAGTGTTTGTCTTTCAGTGTTAGTGTATTGTGTGTTTATGTATGTGTGTTGTGTGTCAGTAGGATGAGTGTCAGTGTATTGTTCGCTCACTGTAGATGGCTCAGATGGAGTAGAAGCAGGTCTTGTGCTTTCACATATCGCAGTCGGATTCGTATTATTGAGGAACTTCCGTACTATACGGCACGTGTTTATGATCACTGCCTTTTGCATAGTGACATATGTGTATTTTGGGAGACCCAAGAGGCTCAAACTATTATGTAGTGTGTGTGGAATGACCCCGGTGGCACTGAGCACTATTGGAACGATGTGGACATGTTCCATTCGCCATTGTTGTTTTATTTCGGCTGCGAGGTCAGTGTATTTATCCAATTTAACTGCGTGTGTTTTTTATAAGTTGTGTGTATTTGGAACCGCAATATCGATCAGATAGTATTATTATTATTATTATTATTATTATTATTATCAATACAGTTACTAAAAAAAAGTAAATGGAGACAAATAAAAATTTGGTAATATTTTAAAGAAATTTAGGGATTAGTATGTTAGTCATAAGTCTTTGAGTTCGAAAAAAAGTACTCAATAAACTATACTTTTAATAATTAAAATTAATTTTTTTTCAGCTGTGTACAATCTGTTGGCGATCCTGCTATTAATTCGGTTCCTGCTACTCAAACACCCAACAAGTTTACTACACGAGTTTTTATAAAAAAAAAACATAAATCACTTATTTTGTTAATTAATCATGTTTTGTTTTTAAAATATCTTAGTTAAGAAAATCGGAACAGGTAAACTGCTTTCTAAATTCTTCAGGAGCATCGCGTTAACTTTTCTTACTTGAGTAAATTGGTTCCCGAAACGGTCAATAAGCGTCGGTTATCTCTACATAAGGTCGCAACATACGTTTCTGTGTGCTGTGTGTATACACTGCGGTTCAATGATATTGGAACTCTCTAGGCCAGTGGTTCCCAATGTGGTCTATATCGACCCCTAGGGGTCGAAAACGACCTGCAAGGGGTCCACGTTACTGAAAAAAATTGGGGGTCGATGAGATGGAAATAGGGTCTATAGCAAGCATACAGTAAAGCAGGTTGGCTTGACTAAAATTTAAAAATGTGAGGCCGGTGACTCTTTTTATTGCCACCTAGCAACGTAAACCCAGTTACATTTACATTAATATTTACGTCGAGAGCAACAAAAAAGGTCATAAGCAAAAAAAAGAGTTATGTTATTATTAATTTTGTTAAGTATTTACTGGAACTTTTATGCACGACTCTATCATTGAGATCGCCTCGATCTACACTTCTGTAAACGAGAGTGTTACGGAATCATATCTGAATTTCTAACATAAGCAAGCTTAGAGTTTCCGTTTTCGAGATCTTTTACCCTGTTCCTATTTCATCTTTTTTATATCTCCATAAGTAAAAGCCATTCGTACTCCTACATAGAAATAAGTTTCAGTACAAGAGAAAAGGACATATGTAGTGTGTACTCACGTACACTTCAGTACAAGAGTACACTCTATATATTTATAAAATTTAATTATTATTATTTTTGTCATTTTTTTCTTAAATATTTATATTATGTGCACACAGTATCTGCAAATTAGATTATTATTTGATGTTCTTCGATTTTTATGGGGTAGTATGTATTCATATGCCAATGTCATCCTTCATTTTTTACTATTTCAATAGAAAAAACTGGAAAAAACGTAAATTAAACCCCTGCGAAGTCCAGTTTACTCTGATCATTAAGAGACCTGGAAGTCAGATTTGAAATTACTCAATAAAAAAGGTCAATGAAGCCCGTTTACCTTCGTCCAAGAAAATATATAATTACTTTTTCTACAGTAGTTATAAATTATGTGTTAGTATTGCCTTTCCGATATTAAAAAATAAAAAAGGAAGCTATCCTTTTTAAAAAATGCGTTCGTATATAATAATAATACTAATCTAAATTGTAAAATAAACAAAAAAAAGCTTCAGTTCAAAAAAATTTTGTAAAAGTATTACTATTTTAAGTTATAATGCAAACTTATTGTAACAATTTTTTAAATTTTATAGCTGGTATATTGTTAACTAACAATAATTAATATGATTGTTAATAGTGAATTGTAATTTTTTCCCCGATATTATAAATTTCAAATAATTTTTCGGATAGTTTATGCTCAGGAATAGGAAATTAAATTCTAACACAAATAAAAAAATAAGCTAGTATTCACAAAAAGCTTATTGCAACTATTTTTAAAATTTTATATCCAGTATGTTGTTAACTACAAATAATTTTTCCAACAATTTTTGCTCAAATATAAAAATTATAAAATTTTATAATTGTAATGCTTATATTATTATATCATAATTAATGAAATTTTTAAGCTACAAAGAGGAACATGAATCCAAAGCCACAAATTTATAATAATTTGTAATATTTTTCCCTATTTTGTAATCAGCAAATAATTTTTCGGACAATTTCTGCTAAACAATAAAAAAAAAATTATATTTTATATTGTAATTATTGTGATATTTATTAACATTATTTAATTGTTAATGTTTTTTGGAATAAATATAATATATATTAAATAAAAAATTTAAAAAAATTTCTTATTTATGTAATATTTAATTTTAATTCTATATTTTTTATATGAGCATATATATATATATATATATATATATATATATATATATATATATATATATATATATATATATATATATGTCGTGTACTGTACCTCGTACACTTTACAATATAAAAATACTTAATCAATACTTAAAAATTTAAAAGACGAAGCACAGCGTCAAATCGACGTATTATTAAAAAATAAAGTGATTCAAAAAAGCAAAAGCCCCTATAACTCACCCGTGTGGATCGTGGACAAGAAAATGGATGCATCTGGTATAAAAAAGTATCGGATGGTGATCGACTATAGGAAACTGAATGAAAAAACGGTAGCCAACAATTATCCAATCCCCAGGATCGATGAAATACTTACAAATCTAGGTGGCAACAAATATTTCACAGCTCTGGATCTCGCAAGCGGATTTCATCAGATACCTGTAAAAACTGAAGACATTCCGAAGACTGGATTCAGTGTCGGCAACGGCCACTATGAATTCCTAAAAATGCCGTTTGGCCTCCGGAACAGTCCAGCTACGTTCCAGACGCTGATGAACGAAATATTCCACGAACAAATTCTACAGAAAAAATGCATGTGTTACCTAGACGACGTCATAATACTGGGAAAAACGTTAGAAGAGCACATCACCAATCTAAAAGAAATATTCCAGATACTCCAGGAAAACGGCCTTAAAATCAACATGAATAAATGTGAATTCCTGCAGAAGGAATTAAAGTACCTTGGCCACGTTATAACTTTAGACGGAATTAAGCCGCAAACGGAAAAAATTGAAAAAATCTTAAAACTGAACGAACCGAAGAACGTAAAACAAATTCAAAGCTTTTTAGGAATCACCGGCTATTATCGAAAGTTCATAGAAAACTACGGCCAGATAGCAAAACCATTAACCAAGTTACTGAAGAAAAATGAAAAGTTCAACTTCAACGAGGATTGCAAAAAGGCGTTCCAAACATTGAAAGAAAAGACCACATCAGCACCAATCCTGAAATATCCAGACGACAACAAAATGTTTTCTATAACAACTGATGCCTCGAACGAAGCTCTTGGTGGAGTTTTAACGCAACAATACGACGGAGTGGATATGCCAATTGCTTACTATTCGTACACTTTGAACAATTCAGAACGCAATTACTCAACCATAGAAAAAGAA
This sequence comes from Brachynemurus nebulosus, assembly GCA_035578155.1. NCBI lineage: Eukaryota > Metazoa > Arthropoda > Insecta > Neuroptera > Myrmeleontidae > Brachynemurus > Brachynemurus nebulosus. The sequence goes on along the minus strand of JAPWDM010000007.1, from coordinate 1,107,262 downwards.
GCTCTAGCTATTATTAAAACCATCAAAAACTTCCATCACTTCCTGTACGGTCGAGAATTCGAAGTGAAGACTGATCACCGCCCGTTAGTTTGGTTAAACTCCGTAAAAGACCCAACAAGTCGATTGGTCCGATGGAGATTGAAATTATCAAACTATGAATACAAAATCAAGTACACACCAGGAAAAACGAATTATACCGCTGATACTCTGAGTCGCCCCATTTTAACAGCAATCGTAAATAAAGAAAAATCTTTTAAAAACTTTCAAATATTTAACAAACAACCTAATCCTAAAATAAAAACTAATCCTGGAAGCGACATTAGTAATATAAAAACTCTCATAATCCCTTTAACAAATAATTTACAAATAGATGAAAATTTAAAATCATTTATTACTAATAATTTCAACATTAACGAAATAAAAAATGCAAATTTAGGTCAAGTTTTACGAAAAGAAACAGACGACCAAACCATAATTTTAATTATTTTAAAACAAAATAAAAATGACTACATAAATAAAACAACCCTTTATGAAACATTAAATGAAGTGGCTTTAACTTCACCTGTAAACAACACAATTATTAATATAAACCATATTGATAAAAATATTAACGAAAAATATTTTAATAACATTCTACTGTACCATTTTAATAATAATATTGAAATAATAAATGTAGAAGATATAAACTTTAGTGTTCTTTTAACCGAAGAAGAAATTCAAGATTTATTAAACAAGGAACTTGGATTACCAAACACAGCTGATCTACATGAAGAAGAAATTACCGTAAATGAAGATGATCAACAACCAAGTACCTCAAAAGCATTTGAACAACCAAACATTATCAATGAAGAGCAACCCAGCACATCAATCGATCACCACGAAGCGGACATTGAACATGTTACTGAAGAAGTTACCGTGAATAACGAAAATGAAAAAGAAAAAACACAACCATCCATCATCATAAGAACGGAAGAAGAAAAAAGAAAGCTGCTACAAGAATATCATGATTCTCCACTACGAGGACATCCAGGAATAGCCCGAACGTACAACGAATTGAGGAAAAAATATTTCTGGAAAGGAATGAAAACCTACGTAGAAGATTACATCAAAAAATGCCCAACATGTCAAAAATCTAAATCCGGAGCAAACAACAAAGCACCGATGGTAATAACAACCACAGCCACAAATTTCAACCAGGAAATTTCCATGGATTTCGTGGGCCCGTTACCAGTAACAAAAAATGGAAACAAATTCATTTTAACTATTCAAGATAATCTTACCAAACATTTGCAAGCGTACCCTATGCAAGATAGGAAAGCTGAAACAACGGCCATTTACTTTCTCAAATACGCAAGTACATTTGGATTTCCAAAATTTATTTTAACAGATCAAGATCCCGTATTTACAAGTGCTGTAATAAAAGAAGTTAATAAATTATTCAATATTAAACAGAAATTAACATCCCCGTACCATCCACAAACTAATGGTTCATTGGAAAGAACCTACTCATACATTGAAAATTATCTTCGAGCATACATCAACAACGATCTGGATGATTGGGACGAAATGCTCTATTTGGCAACATTTTCATTTAATACACACGAAAATCGTTCTACATGTGAGACACCGTATAAATTAGTATTCGGGATTGAACCAAATATTTCATCATCATTCGACAAAAATGTACCAGGACGCACGTATCAAGAACTTTCAACAGAAGTACAAGAAAAATTAAAAAATTTAAGAATCGCAGCACGAGAAAATTTAAAGAAGAGTAAAACAAAAATAAAGAACAATACGATAGAAAAACAAAAACAAGAAATTTTAAAATAGTGGACTTAGTGCTAGTTAAAGAAGGACAATCAGCACCCGGCAAATTAGCCAATAGGTACAAAGGTCCCTACAAAATAATTTCTGTAAACCCCATAACACACACCGTTAAAATAAAAATGCAACGATCTATCAAAACGTACCACGAAAATAACTTAAAGCATTATCTTTCAGATGCTGAAGACGTTCTTCATTACACTGATGTTACACCACACGATAGCCGAACTACTGGTGGAACACATCAATAAATCTCCGGGAATATTTTTCCAAAAACTCGGGAATACAAAAATTTGCAATCAAAAACTCACCCTCATACATTACATAAACACTACAACATTTGAAGAAACTTTAAACATCGCCACTAACTACTACCATAAATCGTATGTATTTTGTAAAACATTACCAAACGATCACTCCAGTTATTCAACATGTAAACTTCAACAAAAACTCTTAGTTCAACAAATGGAAGAAATTAAATCATTATTAAAAAATGTTCAAGCACACCATATAAGAAGACGCAGAGGACTCATAAATGCAGGTTCAAAAATAATTAAATGACTTATCGGTACACCGGATTCAAGCGATGCGACCTTTTATGAAAATTCCATTAACTCCCTCATCGAAGACCGAAAAACCACCCACCTTATGATGAAAGACCAAATCAAAATCCTTTCTGAGACCATGAACACCTTAAACAAAACACTAACAACAATACAAGACGCTGAACAAGAACTAAATGCAAATATTAAATTATTTAATCGTTACATTAATAATTCTTCTAAAATAATTAATGAAAATTCATTTGAAATAAATCTTCTAGATCACCTCTTACTCATTAAACAATTAAATGATTTAAACATTAGACAATTACAATCGTATAGCACAACCTTAACTTTAATTAGACATGGTATCATAGATTATAATGTAGTTAATCCAACCAATTTATTAAACGAATTGAAGCAAGTTTCTTCTTTAGAACTGCCAATCAAAGTAGACGCTGAAAATATAGAAAGTTATTATAAAATAATGCAGGTTAAAGCTTTCATGAAAGAAAACATACTAGTAATTTTCTTAAAGGTGCCCATTGCACAAATAACCGATTACAGCTTATACCAAGCTTTTCCTCTTCCTACACCATCAAATAATTCTAATCAAGTTTCTTACATTACTATTGACTACCCTTATATCATATCCAGCAGAGGTAAATCTCAATTCGCTTTACTGAAACAACTCGATAACTGTAAATCAATAAATAATCTTTACATATGCCAAAACATCGATACGATACAAAGACATACGGACGACATTTGTGAATTGGAACTATTCGATCTACAAGAAACGTCAATTCCAAAATCATGTAAAACAACGACGATTTACGCGCAATCTGAAATATGGCAGAAAATTTCAACAAACCAATGGCTTTTCATTCTATCCAAACCCACATGAGGAAGCTCACCATGCACCAATGGAGAAGATGAAGAAAAACTACTTCAAGGAATTGGTTTACTAAAAATTACAAACGAATGCCGATTCATGACAAATAACATTTTACTCCAACCCGAAGTTTCGTTGAAGAACATTTCCACTTACCTGCACATACCAAGTATCAACATATTAGATGACGACTGTTGCAAATACCTACATCGGGAAGAAAAACTAACACCAAATTACATGAAACCCATCAAGCTGACAAATTTGGACTTAAATGAAGTAAAATACACACAACACCAGCTACTGAAGATGGATGAAAACTTACAAAGTCAAATCAACAAACCGTTCATCATCAAATACGAAAGCACAATTTATAATTAGTTGTGTTACATTGGAGTTACCGCTCTATCAACGCTCGCACTCTACTACCTATATAAATATGGAGTCTTCAAAACAATACTAACGATTTTTTCAAAGTTATTCAATTGTCTAATGCCATGTAAGAAGAATGGTGGTGATACCTTCAACTTCTACAACTGCCTATTTGGGGACAACAGAAGAAATCAAGTTCAACCCTACAATGCACAAACGGTCATCGAACCAGCCAATCACGAAACAATTGTACTACGTGAACGAAAGAAATCATGTTCAACTTCATCAAGCGTCACCGGGCGAAGATCAATCCGTCCAGTTCAACTTTAAGGATCCACATCAAGGATTCCCATAACCATGGAAACCCTTCTTCCAAGGGAGGAGTGTCGTGTATTGTACCTCGTACACTTTACAATATAAAAATACTTAATCAACAATTTCGTATTAAATTACATTTTTAAATCTTATTTTTTCTAGAAAAATATTAAAACAAAATTTATTAGTATTCTCTGTATTTTTCCATTCAGTATTTTTCCATTAAAATTAGTATTTTTTATAAAACAAAGATTCGATCGAATAAAATAGAAAAAATCTTACTTTTGCTAACTTAGCATTTAATTATTATAAAAAGAAACTAGACACAACAATCCAATTCAGTTTTTTGGGAATTATTGTAAATCATTATTATCGCGTTCGAATCTTTGTAATGTGTTTGAATATTTTAATTGTTATAATCATTGTTGTGATCATTGTGTTGAACTATTATTTTCATCAAATAAATTCGACTTTATTAAAATTAAATCTTTGATTTTTATTTAATAAAATTACGAACTTTCAGCAATTAAATTTTAAATAAAAAATAAGAACATCAAATTAGAATTACAAGCAAACACGACGAACTATATTAAATTAGAATAATTAAGTAAATAAAAATTAAAAAGGACAAATAAGTAGTCTGAGTGAAAAGTGAAGAAAAGAGGTTCAGTGAAAAGCACTAAAGAACTTGTAACCCAAAAAGCTCCGTTTCTTAGTTTTACCGAAAAAATCTAAGTGGCGATCCAACCATTCCGGAGGATCCAGTGTTGCATCCAATTAAGGAATCATTCTACGTCGAGGACCGGGCGCGTGTTTCCACTATATTAATTGGAGGTCGCGACATATATATATATATATATATATATATATATATATATATATATATATATATATATATATATATATATATATAAATAGATTTGAATTTCCCGCGAAAAATAAACATCTGGCCTGTCGAGGAATTCAAACCTAACACTTTACATGCTTACGTAATGCAGTATCAGTACGTAGCACGTAGACACATTCGTAACACAATGGTAAAACTTCTACATATAGGCAACCGACTTTATACCGTGCTTACCCCTCAGCAAGAGCAAATAAATTAAAGCACAATACCCTTTTGGCGCCTAGAATTTGATAAGGAGACTAAAAAAATAGCGGAGTTACCGTACCGTGGTATCAGCTATTAACGACAAAATTGAATTATTAGAAAAAGAAATTGCAATGATAGTTTTCATAACAGTTGTTCTGTTCCACACAATATTACGGTCAGTAATTGATCGCTAGTTAGTAATAACCCAGCATCTATAGGTATTTTTAATAACAACCTCCAAAACCTTTACCCAGTTGAATTCATCAACAACCTTGAGTCATTTTTTGCAAATAATATTATGCACGATAGTGATAAAATCAAATTCGCTTGTAGTAAACTTGGAACTAATATTAAAAATATTTTTTCACTATATGACAATCAGATTAACGATTTCTCCGGATTTAAAAACTGGTTTGTTAATGTCTTTTGGGGACCCGATGTCCAATATAAGATACTTATCGATTTTTACACTAATAAAAATTCTTCAGTCAAAAAGGGCTGTTTCGTAAGTCACTTAACTTGCTGGTACAAAATGGTAAGATATTTAGCTCAGAAAATCGACGATAACAACTTTATTAAAATTCTTGTTTCTCATTTTCCATTTGAAATTAATCGTTTCCTTGTCAACTGTAGAACAATTCAGGAACTCGAAATCGCATTGAGAGATTTCGACAATTATTTTAGTAATAACAATAATAACCAAAGTTTTAACGGTTTCCAGTTCCCGAATTACTACATGACACCAAATAACTATTACGACAATCGTTTTGAATATCGTAATAAATAATAATGGGTCAATACATAATAACAATTTTAATAGTAATAATAGGTACAGTTCTCAGAGGAACTATTACACTAGTAACAATAACCACAGATTTAACAATAACCGCAATGGTACTTATAATACTAATTATAATAGGGGAAATAGTAGTAATTCCCCGCGTAACGATTCTCACACAAACCGTTTTAGATCCAATTTTAACTACAACACGAACTCGTCCAATCGTAATAATACCTATTACAATAACGTAAGGCAAGATCAGAGAAATTTCAATCGAGGACGCGTTCAGAGTAATGGGGCCAGCCGTAACCATAACTGTAACTTTAATAACCAGTCAAACAGGAATAACTTCGAACACAACAATTCTATCCAAAATAATAGGGTGGTCAACAACCTTGAAGTAAAAGATGTTGTTGATAACACCTTCACTTCTAATAACATTATTCCGTCCGATACTGTACAAGTAACGGCACCAGTAATTAATAATTCGGAAAACTAGTAAGTACCAGCGTTACGGAATCACCGTCTAGCACTGGTGAATTAACACATAATTGTACTTACACAAAATCACAACTTCCTATTAATAATTCCACTATATGTACAAATTTCGATAAATCACCCTATCAACAAGAGTTTATTGACCTTGGTGAAACTTTTTTATGTAATGCATTGTCTGATGATATTATAAACGAACTTACGTACGACACTGATGCATCTAGCTCAGTTTTACTTAATAATACTTTAACCAATATATTCCCAGTGGTGAAATTTCACTTTTTCAACACACCGGTGTCCATTTCATTTGACAGTGGCAGTAACATTACGGGAATTAACCACGAATTGTTCCGTAAACTGGATAGTAAATGTTTGGAAAACACGGGGAAAAATATACCATTAATTCCTACCACTAAATGCCAAGTCATTACAGCAACGGGCAAAAAATCGAAAGCTATTACGTCCCAAATTTATATTGAACTTAATAAAAATAATACCTTATGACCCGTTACATTGCTTGGTCATCGACGATCTCGCGTACGATATCATAGCTGATACTGACTGGTTAGAAAAATATAATTCTAAGTTAGATTTTCAAGAGTTTGAATTACTTTTTACAGTTGGTGATCTCAAAGGATCGGTTAGTTTTAAAAAGGGCCAACACATTACCACTTATAGCAATCAGCCAGTGAATAGCCTAGTTAGGGTCGCCAATTCAACTCAGTTACATGACAGTAATGATATATATACGATCAACAACTCGGTGGTTAATGGTACAGACGAGGGAAAATTAATCACAAAAATCGATAACATTAAAAAACGCATTGACGATATCAACATACGTTCTCACGTTAATAAAAATAAACTTATTTCAGTCCTTAAATCCTACCAACCGATTTTTTCAAAAAAGCCAGGTTGTGCTAAAAATTTTGTATGTAAATTCAAAGGTAATAAACATGTACCGTTCGCATCAAAATATTACCCCATACCTTATGCCACACTACAAGCAGTTGAGAATGAATTAAAAAAAATGAATGACTGGGATATTGTGGAAAGGGGGTACGACCAGTACGTAAATCCTTTATACGTAGTATTTAAGAAGGACGGAAGAGTCCGTTTAGTCTTGGATAGTAAAGCGGTTAATAAAATTATCATAGCTGACAAAAAAAGACCGATTTCAGTCGAGTACATTCTAGCTAAATTTGAGGGCAAACAGTACTTTTCCTCAATCGATTTGACCTCCCGATACTGGCAGGTACCACTCGGTAGACACCAAATAACTATAACGACAATCGTTTTGAATATCGTAATAATTACCGACCGACGGCAGAATTACCGACCTATTTCATTATTAAATACTTGCTTAAAAATTTTTACTCAAATCTTACTTACACGAATTAGCTCATAGTCGAAAGAAATGAAAGCTATTCCCGAATGTCAGAGCGGATTCAGAACACAAAGAGGTTGTATAGATAACTGTTTTACACTGATTTCTATTATACAGCTCCAACTACGCTTACTAAAAAGAAAAGTGTTTGCCCTTTTTGTGGATTTTAAATCCGCATTTGACAGTGTTCCCCACGATAAGCTATGGTTTCATTTATTTAAGTGTGGCCTCGGTTCTAAAATCATACGCATAATGAGAAACATCTATAAAGAAGCCTCTGTTCAGGTTACCGTTAATGGAGAATGTTCGAGCCCCACTGAAGTTACAAAGGAGGTCCTTCAGGGGAAATCATTAAGTCCGATTTTGTTTTCGTTGTATTTGAATGATATTGAAATCTTTTTTAGAGATAGGAATTGCCGCGGTCTTAACTGTAATGGGACTGACGACATAATTACTCCCTTATGCAGACGATCTTGTCATTTTAGGCTCTGTCTCTCTGAAGGTGACATTCACAAGAACCTTATATGTCTAGAAGAATACTGTGAAAATAAAGGTTTAACTTTAAATACTTATAAAACTAAAATTGTAATATTTTAAAGAGCAGGTTATGACGTAAAAACGTCTTCGGTACGGCAACACGGCTTTAGCTTCAGGGGTAACCGTCCAAATAGTTACTCCAAATGTATGCTAATTCTATATCCATTACGATTAATCAAAATATCCGATATTGCTTGGCGATAAAAATTCGGCACTTCGGCAGCGATACAACCATCCAGAACAAAATACTTCACAAGGTACAATCCTCGTAGTTATACGAAACACGCGAATATTCAAACCACTTCTCAAAACGAAAACACTACGCAGAAACAAACGTCGAACGAAGCATGACTTGAAATCTAACAAATTTCATTGATTCAATCGAATAAGTTGAAGTTGAAAGCACGAAAGAATGATTGAAAGAACGAACGATAAATATGAAAACAATCATTAATTATTGAAAACGTAATGGTTATTGAAAACGTAATGGTTATCGAAAACAACAGTAATCGTAATAGTAAAATTTATAATTGAAAGATGTAAACGAAAAACAGCAGATGTAAACGAAAAACGACAACAGATGCCCTCTGAAAAGAAACACATGAAAATTAGTAACATGAAAATATAACAATACTAATTTTTTGGACTTACTTGCAAAGTGCATATAGAAATAGACAAATACTATTATAGTCTTCAATTAATTAACTTGAAGCTCGCCAACGGTAAAAAGATAATGAACGAGAGAATAAAAGAAATAAATTCACGTCGAAATTCATTTTTGATGACCGATACAATTTTGTACAAGTACAAAAAAATTCTTTGAAGAAATATTACGACACTAAAAATATTAATGGAAATGTTCCGATAGATCCAAATCAATTTTAAAGATAGCAATCGATTTCCAATACAACGGTTCTCAACAAACAATACAGGTAATCCTCAAAATTCGAAAATCGCGAAAACATTCAGTCTTTACGGAAAACAATGCTCACTGTAATTAGAAGGACACCAACTCAATAAAATCTTAATTTTCAACATTAAGAAATGACATTACTCGGCAATTCATTAACCAAACTTTATTGAAATGTCATTTAAACTTTGACAAACACTGGTTGACAACATTGGTGCGTTAACAGGTATTGCACACATGACATAGTTGGATACAATGTAGGTACGATATGTATTCAATGCAACGGTATGTGAGGTTTGTTCCGACAACTGTACTACAAAAAAATAATTAGGTTTGTTCAGGTCACTGAAACAAACTAGTAGAAAAACAAAAGTTTCGTAACAAGGTCGGCATAAAAATATATCTTTCTCTTTTAAGAATCAAGAAACATAAATCGTAAATGGTTAAAATTACTTGGGAATCCCTTTCATGTTTTCATTTTTGTTTTATGAAGCTTTAAAATCTATTATCTCTAAAGCAAATACAGCCTTAGCTCCACATTCAGTCTTTTGAAGCAAACAAAATGTGTAGCCTGGAAAAAACAACTTCAACTTTTCGAGTCGTTGTCTTTGTCTGTATTGTTGTACTGCGCACCTCTATGGGCTTTAAGGTACACAGAACACTTAGAAAGGTTTCAAACTAATTTTTTAAAAAAAGTTCTTGCCGTATCAAGGTATACTCTAAATTATGGAATAAGAATAGAAACCGGAACTGTTAGCATTCAGTTTAATATTATTAAATTAACCTTAAGATGGATTCTGAAGATTTTGACAATGGAGGAATCTCGCCACCCAAAATTATGCTATCTAAGGATGTTACACTTGACAGGGAGTGGTGGGGATGTAACTACTAGATATAACTGGGTTACGCAACTAATGCCTCTTTTGGCAAACATTAATATTAATGATAGGCGCCTTCTTAGTGATGCTAATTTTTTAAGAAGCAATATTAATTCTTTGTTAAGCATCGCGGAGAAATATTTTTACGAAAGAGATCTAGATAGATGTAAAGGTTCAACATTCTGTTTTTACAACCATTACTTGATTAATGAAAATTAAGAAATACTTGCACAAAAATATGTAATGTTTTTGAAACTGTATATCTCTAGAATTATTGCGCAACTGAGTTTAATGGGGCAACGTAATATAAGATTTTTAATTTATAAGAATTCATATTCTATCGATGCAGAGCAGATTTGTACTATTTGTAATCTGTTGGAATTAGAGACAGTAGAACATATTATGTTTTTTTGTCCTATGTACAATGAACTTCGATATCAATTTTTAAACACCTGTTTAAAAGAACCTGTAACGAAAGAAAATGCTAGCACAAGTTTCATTTACTTCATTACTTCTAATGATAGACTTATCTGAACGCGTAATTTTTATTTTTTAGAAACAGCTATGAGAATAAGGTCATTTATTACAAATGAGTAAATATTAGATACGGCTCTGGTTACTAATAAGTTATTATTTTTACTTTTACTATTTCACGTTTACCATGTAAATAATCTGTAACACACATACTTAAAATAATTTGAACTCTTCTTTTAGCGAATTTCCAGAATGGAAATTCAGCTATTACAGTAGGTCTCATGACGGGACTTGAGCCCGGGACTATGGCAGAAATTTGTTTTGAGGTCCCTAGAAACCGAAAATAATATTCACTAAAATTTATATATATATATATATATATATATATATATATATATATATATATATATATATATATATATATATATATATGTATATATATATGTATATATGTATTTATGTATTTATGTATCAGCACGATAACTCTCAAACGAAACGTCGTAGGGTTACGAAATTTGGTGACAACGTTGGAAGTCCAAAAATCTTGGATGAGTTCTTCAGCCAGACACGTCGGATGCCAGGAACATGGTTTTTGTTCTTGCAAAAAATTAGTTTTTTGCCAAAATTTCCACTTATTCAAAAATTTTTGCCAAATTTTTTTACACCATTTAAAAGAGGAGAAAAAGTTACATAAAAAAGCTCTTTAAACTATTATTCTATGTCAACTAGTTTCCGAGAAAAACTAATTTTTATAAACGGAAATTCGCTATGTTATGCAGGATGCTGCGACAGGGGTATTTTTGTTATTAATTTACCTATAGAAATTAAGTATTACCGTTTTTATGGGATACTGCATTTAGACCCACTAAACGACCATCATGGCGAGAAGAGAGCATAATAATTACCGCGGAGCACCCCGCCGTCATCAGGAGTTTTTAGAAGAAGGACTAGGTGCAAGTGGAACCAGCAAAGAAGCAGCTGAGATATTTAGACGAGAAATCGTGAATACAGGACCTTCAAAATACCGAAGGGGTAGAGGTCAGACGCAAAACCATAAGACTTATCAAGATAAACGAGTAGGCGAATATCGCAAAATGGCATCCGCAGCCGTTGCAAATGAATTAGCAAAGCAACTTTCTAATAAATTGCTACCAGGAGTAAAAGATAATATGACAGCAGCAGAACGCTTAGAGCAATTGGATACTGAGAAAGCAATTACATTAACGGTCACAACACGCAAGAAAGCAATTACATTAACGGTCACAACACGCGCTATTGGATTTGGAGTAACTAGTATTTTTTTATCATTATATTCATTTAATAAGTTCCAGTCCGAGGTAACATCTATGAAATGTATCGTGTAAGCTTAGCCGTGTTTGAAGCTAAAGTCTATTTAGTAAATAGAACAATAACATCAGTCGTTCAGACTAATGATGATGATTATAAGATAGCGCCTAGAAATGTGAATTTCTTTATAACAACAAAGAGTGTAAGTGTTTTACCTGATCAGATTACAAGACCGGTTAATGCTATTGGAAAAATTAAAGTTTATGAACAATTATATGTGCCTAAACTAGTTAAGGATAATATGACACGTGATGCAATGTTTATTCCACAACCTGAGCAAGTCGTCTTAACTAATTTACGACAAACGGTTGTTGCTCTTGCAAATCCGGCTACACCTATAGCATATCGCAGAAAATTTTACCGGAACAATCCAATTTCAAGAACAATGTGGCAATGATATTGAAATTATATTGAAAGCATCAAAACAAAATTGAATTTCCTAGCTAAGAAAGCGCCCAAATATTTTACACACCCGGTGAGCTTTGAATCTGAAGGATCAAAAAGTATGTTCGTAAGTGGTGACCAAGGCACTTTGAGATGAGAGTTACGAACAGACACCAGGGTGAAGCGCTGAATGATTAACTTTTACAAGACATCGCATCAATCGAAGTCCATGCATAAGATTTAACAAGAAATACATACCATTTGTGGAAAAAATTCAATACTTGGGTGTTGGTAATATAAAACGGCCAATATCATGAAATATGAAAAACCAATATATTATACATACAATTTAGAGATACACCTACTGAAAACGGATATAGAAACAGAACTATACACAAAGAAAGACCTACCTCAAATCAATCAACAAAAAATGCGGGAAATGATTAGCAGTCAAAAATGGGACATGATCATATACACGGATGGATCGGTGATCCGTACAACTAATATTAGTGGTATAGGAGTACACAATGAAACAACGAAGACTAATCTAAAATATAAAATTAAAAAGGCTTTAGTAGTTGGCGTACTCAAATTGAAGCTATACAGAAAGCTTTGGACTGGATTCAAAAACCATAAAATCACAATATACTAAGAGTTACCGATTCCAAAATTGCTATAGCAAAAAAAAAATTATTATTATTATATGGTATTATTAAATATATATATATATATATATATATATATATATATATATATATATATATATATATATATATATATATATATATATATATGAAATTGTGTCGGTTTATTTATAATAATGTGGAGTGGGCGATGAGGAACCTTGGAAACCGATTAATAAACATACCGTTCGGTCAAGATAATATTGATGGCGTAGAACCTTTCCAGCAACCGCCCTAGGTGTTGGGGGGCTCTTGTGTTCTGGTGGAAGCGAGCTTATGATACCGGGTCGGGTCCCGTACCAAAAGGGTTTCTCTCCGGTTCCTGAAAACGTATGGGGTTTGAGAAAGGAAAGTCAAGCTTTCAAATTTAACTAGCCATTTATTGTGACAATTAGAGCAAAGAAATATGACTGTATAACACAATACGTGGTAAACTTTACGTCCTTAACAAAGATAATATTAAACTTTCTAAGAATTTAAAATATAGAACAATTAAGGACAATTTAACCAAACAAGCTGGAATTAATTTTAAACAATCAATAAAGAAATAAACAATTGTTCGACCTCTTTTTTTATATTATAAGTTAAAGATAATTTTGCATCTTAATTTGCTATATTTGTAAGAGGAGAAATAATTGAGAATGAAGCGAACGTAAGTATATCACAGGTACGGAAAGTTTAATTACGTGTACACATGAAATTTCTCCTCGTGCAAACATACGGTAAAAAACTCTTACATAATGATTTTACTTATTTCTACTTTAAGATAACGTGAATTTTAACTTTTTTTGGGGAGGGGATTTTTCCCTTTTTTATTTTTACGATTTTTTTGGGATTTTTTTTTTTGAAATATTGTTTTTTGGAACAATTAAAGTGCGTTGTATACGCACACGACGAGATCGGCCCCTTTCCTAGGGAAAGGGCATAGCCGGGTAAGACAGGGAAAACGGCCCTTGACGCAAAATTGATTGTTCTTATAGGAAATAATACTTCTTACCCCCAGATACATTCTTGCCAAATTTCAACCCTCTGAGGCTAATAGTTTTCAAATACACAAACAGACAAAAATTTTCAAAAAAATTTTTTTTTTATAAAATTACTGATCCGATTTATTTGAGTTTAATATATATTGTGTACCCACCTTAGGCAAAGTAATAAAAAAACAATTAACGTTATATCCCTTTATTATACTAATTTTTTTAAATTTTTAAATTTAAGTAAATTTTTTTTTGGCACTTACGCGTTAGCGACACCCACCATTTTTTGTTCAATAATGTCTCTTAGTACTCTATAACATATATTTTTATGGAAAAATTTTAGTTGGTAGAACATAGTAATATTTCAATACAAATGCATACCATGTTAGGTACTACATATATTACTTATGTATAAGAAGGGCTATAAAGTAAAATATCTACCCTATTTCTAAAATAATACAATTACATACGTTCATAACTACGATAAACTAGTTTAAATTTACTCAAGTCCAGCATTTTCTGCCGTTTGTCTTTTTTTATTAATAAAACAAAATGGATATTGATTTCTCTTTTGTTAGAGTTGTTTTCTTTGTAAGACGTCAAGTGAAACATTATTAGCTCATACACCACGTATTACGACGTCAACAATTTCATACAAAGTTTATTAGCTGTCAAAATAGTATACCAGTTGGTAATTTCGTTATAATTCCCCATGACCCGTCATCGTGTTAACAAAAGAAGACGTTTGTCTAAGCTTGTTTGCGTTGTTATGAACGTATGTAAATTTATTACAGAAAAAATCTTTCTGCACCTCCTTAAGAAGTGCAATAAAAACATCAAGTGAGAGGGTCTGTTCAAGTTAGTTATATGTACCTACATGTAATTTACCTACATATTTTTATAACTACAAGTTTTAGCCGGACTGTTGTTATTACTATACATTGTTGAAGTTTTTTGTTCCAATCTATTAAGTTAATGTTTATTATTATTAAAACAATATAACATTTAAGACGTATTATTGTTATTATTATTATCTTTATTTAAATAAAGTTTCTAAAACTTATAATTTTTGTTGAGTTAGATGTAATTTTAATTAGTAAGTATGCTGAGATAATTTTATTGATTTCATTCAAATATTCAGATTCATGGTAAAATTAACCTTGAAAATTATTTTTTAACAAGCAGAAACATATTTCTTATAACAAGTCAAAATATAAATTTTTTTAGACCGTCACAGGAACTCCAAGAACTGCAACTCAGGGGGGAAGAGAACATTTTATTGCACTCCTCAGAGTTCTACTGTGTTTTAGAAATCAGGCAGATGCTTTACTTTATGGTCCTTTTTATACATAAGTCATATATGTAGCACCGAACATGACATGCATTTGTATTGAAATATTACTATGTTTTACCAAATAAAATTTTTCCGTAAAAATATATGTTATAGAGTACTAAGAGACATACTATTGAACAAAAAATGGTGGGTGTCGCTAACGCGTAAGTGCCAAAAAAAAAAATTTACTTAAATTTAAAAATTTAAAAAAATTAGTATAATAAAGGGATATAACGTTAATTTTTAGGGCTACTCAGAGGTCATAACCTCTGAGTAACCCTTATCGTTTCACAAAAATACTATTCTAATGTGTGGCCAACTTGCATTTCTGTTTGCTGAACTCAGCTCCCCAACTTTTTGGAGTAAAGGGGATATTTTTCTTAATTACAAAAATAAAAAATTTAAGACATTAATTTTGGACCTAACTGCTAATTGTTTAATAATCGAACGTATAGAATTAGAAATTAATTAGATTTTTTTCTTAATTGCTAAATTTTTTTTTATCTTTCTTGTTAGCAGTAAGGTATAAATAATAAAAAAAATATAATTGACGCCTATTTTATTAGGTACATGATTATTATTACTGTGTCGTTTATGGAAGTTTTAAATGATTTTAACTAAAAATTTTTGTAAAAAAAATGTATATTACCTACATATTAACAGTAAATATTATCAAAAAAATGCAAGCTTTAACAATATTTTTCAAATTCATTCAAATTCAATTTAATTTCAATTAATTTTGTTATTTAAATATATTAGTTTCCGACATTTGACATTTTGAAATTTTACTGCAAATATTCATACATAATATACACATGGTACCTATATATAAGAAAAGTGTCACAGAATATATGCATCGATTGTATTCCATTAGGAAAACACAAATGTGTATCTCTATGCACAAATATAAGAAAAAGTAATGCTCGATCCACACTAACGCTTCGCTCTCAGTACATTCTTACACAAGAAACAATGAGTATATTCACGTCACCGCTCCGATATCAGTCGCGGTACGCTCTCGCTCCAATACCAATACCACTCAGGTAATATTTTATCGGAGCAACATCAGACTTGTTGTGACTTGTACCTATAGTGTAAACACTTTTATGATTCTACTAGAAATAGAACGTAACGCTCGGGATTTATGAGATAGTGTTAGATTCGTAACACTCAAGCATTGTAAGACTACCCGCGAGTAGTGTCGATTCTTAGTTTGTATTTTTTTTTAAGATGGCATCATTTTTATAGTAAAGAGACAGGGTTTTCAAATTACCTGTATAGCCAGGTCTAGACTATTTTTGTTTTTATTATGTCTTATTAATGTTAAAGTGAACAATAATATATTGTGCAATAAGTGCGGGAAATAGCTATTTTGCGTACAGAAATGTGTGCACCAAGTTAGTACTTCTCCCGCATGAAAAATAAAAAAATATATAAGGTGAATCGATCACTACTGACAAATGAATTACAATATCTATTTTTTTCTCTATAAATAAATATAATTTACGTGTAGAAAAATAAGTTAAATTTTATAATACAGTTGCCACTATGAAATTGTGCACTACCAAAGTGTTACAACCAATATGTTGTGGCACCACTCTGTTGTGGCAAACACCATCAAACGCTGCATGCAAGTACACGCAGAATGTTTATTTTGTTATTGTCGTAGTACAGGTACATAGCAGTAAACTAATTACTGGCGTCTACATATTTTTTTTATCTCACCGTGAAACTGTGATTTTAGTCCCGTGTTGTAACACTTTCATAGTGTCTACTGTACATGTAACAGTATTAATATCTGATTATAATTCAATCTTCTAATTTTAATAATTTTAAAAGTAATGAATTTGATTCTGGTAGTTGACGTGTACGCCTACATAATAACTAATATATACACGAATATATTATGGATGTATTAGTATAAAATGACATTTTTATAGTTTTTTTTTTTATTTATTACAATAAATAAACGACCAATATTAAAAAAAAATTGTTTTTTAATGATTCGAAAATAATTTTCAGTTTTTTATTGTTTAGATCTTAAAGTTGGTTTTTAATGACACAACTTACTAAAATATATACCTCTGATCCACCTTTTTGCATTTACTCGTACGTTAAAAATTCTATTTTGAAAATTTATTTCCTCTAAACTGGACGTCAGAAATTATTCAGATGGTGTTAGTGAATGCATCATACGTTTCTCTATAATATACTAAAATTTCAAACTCTAAACTTGGAAAATTTCTTGTGATCGATTCACC
The DNA here is from genome assembly GCA_035578155.1 of Brachynemurus nebulosus. Taxonomy (NCBI): domain Eukaryota; kingdom Metazoa; phylum Arthropoda; class Insecta; order Neuroptera; family Myrmeleontidae; genus Brachynemurus; species Brachynemurus nebulosus. The sequence goes on along the minus strand of JAPWDM010000007.1, from coordinate 1,089,774 downwards.
TTGAATTGCTTTAATGATAATATAAAATACCCGAGTCAAGTTTTCAGAAAAGAGAATAAAAAATGATTAATATGATTTTTTAAATTAAATATGAATAAAATAAGTGAAACATATTTATTACGGTTTGTCATAAAAATAGATAAATATATTCAATAATGTTACACGTGTCTGTATTCATTCTCGGTATTATGAAGCATTAATGAAATACTCTGCCTTATTTTGTTAATTACGGGATAATTTAGGTTTCTCTATGTTTTTAACTCAACTGATCAGGAATAATTTTAGTCGAAAATTCTTAGAAGTGCTATTATGTCCTTTTTAACAATTTTTTTTTTTAATTTTATTACAAAACTAACCTTCTATCTGCTTTTAATTAAATTATGCCAAGCAGACTGAATCTATTTTTTTTTTTTTTTAAAATCAAGTAACTTTGTTTATGCTACCCTCTGCAGAAACACAATAAGCAAAAATGTTTATAATTTAGTCATATATATATATATATATATATATATATATATATATATATATATATATATATATATATATATATATATATATATATATATTCTGTATAAAAATAATGTAGGTAAATAATCTTCACGAATTTGAGATTGCAGATGATAGGGCATCGCAAGCGGCCCTTGGGGAACTCGTACTCCTAAAGAGTATATACATTTAAATCAGCATTGTCTTTAGCATATTAAATAAATGTTCCAGTTTCTCATACACAGTTAAAAATCTTGGGCTAATTTTTTAATCAAACCTTAGATTACTGAAAAAATGAAATCTTAAGAGTCTAAAATTAAACCCTCCTCTTTCATTAGAATATTTATAATATTTTTTGGTATTAGAGGTTAACCTATTTTTCATTGTTTCACATAATTTATACCAATTTTTATTAAAACATAATAAAAAAGTATTAAAATTAATAAAAAAATAAAACTAGAAAAGACTAGGGTGCAATACAAAGTATTATTAATTTCTTAATTTCAAATTGAAGAATTATTAAATATAATCCAGATAGGTTACAATACTACATAGGTATCATGTTTCTACCACTCCATAAATCGCTAACAAAAGTTAGATAACAATTATCGTTTCAGTGTGTAGCCGGCATTATATTTGTTATACATATGTATAACCTGTATGTATACATACATTTTTGAAGCAAAAAATAAAAAAATGTTTAATATAAGCTCATGATCTTCGTCATTTTCAAGTAGTTATTCCGAAAATGAATTTTTAATAATTAGAAAACCAAAAATATACAAAAAAAAAAAAACGAGTTGTAGATTTTGATATTTGGACAGATGACAAATAAATTTTAAAAGATTTAGGTTAAGTAAAGAAGTAACGCAACATATTTTGTTGGAACATATTAGAGAAAATTTAACAGCCCCTTCAAACACTAACAGGTATGTAAAATTATATTATAGTATTTTGTAAAATATTTATACATGGATACTGAAATATTAATTTCTTACAGAAGCGGTGCTATGAGACAAAACTATTATTAATGCTAAGATTTTACGTCACGAGTACGTCTCGATTGCAACGGGGAGTAGAATAATCAAGCATGTAAGTCATGAAATTGCATCCTTAAAAGAACAATTTATTATCATGCCAAATACGAGAGAGCAATTAGAAAAAAAACGGCAGAGGAATTTTTTAATATTGCGCACTTTCCAACTTACTGTGGTGCAATTGATTGCACCCACATCAGAATAATATCTCCAGGTTTGTAAACACATTAAACATTAAATGTGCATAGCTACTATAACTTAAAAATTATCAACATTTAAGGTGGTGCTGATGCTGAAATATTTAGAAACCGTAAAGGCTACTTCTCTCTCAATGTTCAAACTATATCAGATGAAAAATTAAAAATTAGGAACATTGTAGCACGATGGTCAGGAAGTTGCCACGACCAGACAATTTTCAACAACAGTGTGATAAAAAGAGAATTTGGAAATGGCCGATACGAAAATTGAGTATGGAAACGAAGATTCCCAATTTTGTCCGTTGGTATGAAATTGGACTTAAATACGACAATGACAGTTATTGTAGTAACAGCTGTATTGAGCACATTTTTTTTCGTAAAATTTAACATAAATAATTAAAATAAAATTTAAATAAGTAGTAAAAATTTTTTAAATTTTTAATGTCAGTAGTAAGATGTTCAAATTTTTGCCAAAGCATACTTTGAAACTATGGAAACAATAATAAATAATCAACATACATATACGTATATTTTTAGAATTACATAATTATCACAGAGCACTGAATCAAAAATATTAACATATGTTTCCTAGAGATAACACAGGCATTAAATTTTGAAGCATGACTCCATTTTAGTAAGCCCAAATTGTAACCACGGAGACTTGTTTATAAATATTAGATAAACCAATTAAACTATTAAATTAATGGTTTGACCGCCATTAAAGTAATCCCATCAGTCAATTTTTTTGCTCATATCAGTCAATTTTTTTGCTTCAATTTCTTAATGTATTTGTAATACACAGCATTCTCTCTAGTCGATTCTCTCCTCAATGATAATTATGATGTTATATGTTAAATCAAAGGCAGAGCCAACTTTTTTATTATATTAAGCCGTGGGAAATAATTTCCCACGCTATTTTCGCACAGTGTGGGCAATTGTTAATTTTTACATATAGTTAGCCATGCACAAAATGTTACTTTTAGTGCCCGGCCACACGATCGATTGTTCATCGACTAAACTGTTTAGTTGTGTCGATGTGAAAAAAAGTTTTGTCATCAACTAAACAGTTTAGTTGGTTAAAAATCGTGGCACAAGCACACACGGAATCGATTTTATCGATCAAATTTAAATGTGCTAACCTCTGATAGTAGAATTGAGAAATATTAAATTGTACGTTAGAAGTTTGAAATGTTAAATAGGAAAGCACTGCTAATTTCATTATTATATACTACAAAAAAAAAAAAAAAAAAAAAAAAAAAAAAAAAAAAAAAAAACTTAAAAAAATCAAGAAAAGGTACTGGGTTCATCCTATTTACAGTGATCGGCTTAAAATGGGAATGTTTCATACGCTGCATGGTAAACTCATGCAACATTCGGATAAAATCTTTCCCTATTATAGAATGAGTTTAACTAGTTTTAATGAGTTGCTGAAATTAATTCATTCTTCTATTTACAAGGAGAACACTAACATACGTGTCGATGTAGTCGATCATCAAAACAGTCGATCGTGTGTGCACTCCCATTTGACGCTATGAAACTATATCAGTTGGCCAACAGCTGCTCGATTATTTAATCATAAGGGCTCATCGACTGCTTTTGATTAAAAAGTCGAGTTGATCTGCAGTTGTTCTGTGTGTGCACCTACATTTATCTCAATGTATTTATAGAGATCGACTAAACTATCGATCAACTAAAAATCGACTGTATGGCCGGGCACTTAATAGTAGGAGTAGAAAAAATCAATTACTTCTAAGTTTGCTGTATGTTAATTTTAGTTTTAAAATGAATACATACTTGGAATATTTTGGATTGCAGATTCGTTTCTTCTTTTGGCTTGTAGAATATTTAGTAAATTATTATTAACAGACTCTTTCGGATTTTCTGTGAAAATATTTCAGAAAAGTCAATTAGACGCTTGTAATAATTGTATGGTCTTTTTAAGTTTTCTTTAAATTTAATTTTATTAACAAAATTACATGATAATTCTTTACAAGAAAACATCAGACTAAACTGTTTTATAACAATGATGTTCTTTTCTTTATAAAAATATAAACCACGCACACTATGCATTCATACATATGTTACACGTCCTTCTTTTGGGAAACTTATTATTTTAGTTGGATGGGCTATACGACATTACAGGCTTGCGAACTCTTGTGGAGCGTCGGAGATTTTTTATATTACTCGCATCACCTGCAGCAGACTCTATGTTGTCATTTCCAACGTTATTTTCATCATCTGCCTCACTATCTGTATGGATTACGACAGTTAAGTCTTTTCCTTTTTCCAAATTCTCGCATCGCTGTCTCGAACTAGACCTCGCACACATGACCTCAGGTTTCAGATAAATACGATTACGTCTGTAAGTTGAGCCATCATCAGCAGTCACCAAATAATCATGGCTGTTCAACACTTTTGTGACCACTGCAGGAACCCACTTTCTTAATCTATTTTGTAAGAGAATAGGTTGACCAGTTTTAAATTCAGGCAACTTTTTTGAATTTCGATCATAATATTCTTTTTGTATCAACTTGTTGCGTTTTTCCATTACTATTGCACTCTTATACAGAAATTTAGGCACAAGTAATTTTTTATGAACTGGTAAAATTGTTCTTTGACGTCTACCATTCAATAATTCTGATGGAGATTGATTATTTAGCTTTAGGCGTATTATTGTAATTTATTATTGCTAAGAAAAGATCATTTCCTGATTTTTCAAGCATAGCTTTCACATTTGGTATAGAATAATTATTGAGTTGTACATCCATATAGAATAAACGCAAGAGGGCTGTAGAGTTAACAACTACAGAGTTAACAAAAAATCATAAATTAACACTTTCACTGAGGTGACATTACTTAGTGCGTGTCAAAAACACGCATTTGACGAATTTTTTACAGTAAAATAGATAGAACAAATTGATATTTTAAAGCAGATTATTTTTTTACTGTGAAACTTAACACTATTTATATAAATTGTAAAATAGTTTTAGTAGGGTTTTTGTGAATAACGTGCTACAAGTTAAAAAAATTATTTTATTGATTTTTTACAAATTAAAATAAGTATTATTACATATTAGATTTCGCAAGTGAATTTTCAGGAAATAAGATAGAAAATGTTGACGACTTTACAGCAATATCTGCTGTATATTGTACAATTACCTCATAACTGAATGATGTGGGTCATAAATGTTTTTTTTAATAAAACAGTTTTTTTTTTATTTTTAAGTAAATGTATTAGTAGCAGGGCCGGTTTTACCCTAAGCGCCGCCCTTGAAAGAAAATCATATCAACTTTTCACTAAAAAAAAATAAGTGACGATCAAAAAAAAATATTTTTTTTATTTTTTCCTACAAAAAATAAGTGATGAGATGAAAAAAAGCTTAATTGCCACATTGTGTCCCAAATTTTGCCGCCCTGGACACTAGCCCCGCAGCCCTTAGTGTAAATCCAGCAGTAAGAATATTAAAAAAAAAAAAAAAAAAAAAAAAAAAACAGAAAAACTATAGAAAGCATAGAGACTATTATTTTTGAAGTGGAAATGGAATGATCGATAAATTCTTATTTACAAAAGTTAACTTTAAGAAACTTCGTATGAAGAAAAATATTTTTATTCTGAATAACAATTGAATCAAATGTTTTCAGTTTGAATAAATGCGCCCTTCCAAAAAGTGTGCCTTAGGCAATTGCCTAATTTGCTTACAGGTAAATCCGGAACTGATTAGTAGCATGCAAGAAATAAGTTATTCCTTCTGCAAAGTGACATGTGGTGCCATATTTTTTCTTATATTAAGTAGTCGTTTTTTCAGTCGGTTATAGTCGGCATACTTGGTTTATAAAATCTATATTTTAAATGAAACACCTCCTAAAATATAATTTTACCATAAAATTATTTATTAATATGTTGAATTCAAAATCTTGACTTGGAATGTTTTATATTATAGACTTATAGTTTTGTTCAACTTCAGTAAGGTTTCCTCGATCTCGAAATGGAGTTAAAAGATTTCTAAGACATGGGTAACCGCTGTCACCTGTAAAAAAATGCAAATTAAAAAACCGATTTGGAACGCAACGACTGTCTGTAATTTTTTTTTTTTATTTTTTTTCGTCCATAGTTGAAAAAAAAAATGAGAAGGGGGCACATTACAGACCACGTTGCAATATTTTGCAAATAAAGCGATAAAAGAGACCAGAACTTTATTTCTAAAGATCTTTCTAATGATTGATTGATCCTGTGTACCCCTCTATGATTAGGGATACAACATCGTTCATAAAAAAACATCGATATTAGAACATGGATGTTTTCAAAAATGAAACATCGATATCGGATATATCGATATTGGAAACATTGATGTTTCAGAACATCGATATTTTTGAAAAAATTACTTGGGCAACCGAGCACTATTCTGAAAAACGGAAAAATCACGTTTCCTCAGAAATTAGATCTCTAGTTACATCGTGATTTTTTTTTCGCCACTTAACAGTAAACTTAAAATTGTACCTTAATTATATAAAAATTGTTAGAGCTGGTTTGAGAACGCGATTATAAAAAAATAACTAGTTTTAAAATATCGTTGGATTATTAGTAATAGAATACTGACAGACTGAAATTCTACTTTAACTAAGAGTAAAACACATACATAAAACCTAACTATGTAGAGATAGATAATCAATTTTATTGAGTAACAGATAACGCTATGATAAAATATCGTTCATGAAGGATAAAGAACGATGTATCGATGTTTATGAACGATACATCGATGTTTTAAAATATCGATGTATCATTTGCATCCCTATCTGTGATGGGGTACACTGGGAAAAATTTTTTTAATACAAAAATGAACAGATTTTTTTATCGAATCCACCTCTGTTTTTATTTTGGATTACTGGTATCTGTCTCCATACCAAATTGTATCTCAAGAAACGCAAAAATATGGGAATAATTGACCTAGGTGGGGTATAAAAATACATGGAAAGACATGGCGAAACTATAAGAGTTTTTTGCTTGCTACGGATTTCTAAAAATCCTTAGAAGATACTCAACGCTTTTAATTAACGAAAAAAATATTACCTAAAATATACAAACTTGACATTTATCATTCAACTCATTTGATAAAGTCGAAGAACGATAAACGAATAAACATCACTATTATCCTGATATTATGCACCAACCTCAGAAGCCCAATAAATACTTACATCACGAATTTTTAAATTGTTGTCGTAAATAACCTGCATCTATAATTAAAATTAAGTTTATAAATAATTTCTATTTTGTGGAATTAATAGTTAAAAATAAATAGGTAATTTTTATTTCATTTGTAGTTACTTGAATAGTTGAATAGAATAAAACCGCTACCGATTAAAATATGATTCGGGATTGTTTTTTTTTTTTTTTTTTTTTTTTTTTTTTTGGTTTGTCAATTCTGATATGTGTACCATTTAAGGCTGGTCGTCCATTGGTTGCGTAGTCGTGCGAAATTTAATGCGGACGAATACGCATGAAACGGACGAACGATCCAAACAGCTGTGAAGCAATACATCCTCGTCCATTGAGAGAGTCGCTTTCAATGGACGAGCATGTATAGCTTCGCAGCTGTTTGGATCGTTCGTCCGTTTCATGCGTATTCGTCCGCATTAAATTTCGCATGACTACGCAACCAATGGACGACTAGCCTAAATCGTCTGAAGCAAATATCGCACGTTTCCGCATCCAAAGGACGACCGACCTTAAAATAATTATTTCAAAATCTTACAAATATTGCGGCAATAATAGTAACAAGCTAACAAATAACATCTTAATTTTAGATTAGCCATAAAATATGTATAAAAAATAATTTTTTATTATTAAAATATTAATATTTTCTCGATAAACACCCAATTTTAATCTGTATCACACGGTATAATTCTACTTGCGATTTTTGTTACAATAGTATGTATTTGACAAAATATCTGCATCTCGTTTTATTTTACACGTGTGTTAACGTGTGTGAATATGTGTGTAGGCTTCAAATCTGTAATATTCACATAAACTGTATGCCATCTCCATCCCACCTCCGTGTATACTACCATTATTGACTTCCATATTGACGTCTTATGACGTCAATGGCCGTCAAGGTGTTGAGCAGTTGATGGGATTTTTATTGTAAAACCTATTGGCAGCACTGAGCAAATATATACATTTTTACGCCTATTTTGTATTAGCGTTCATTCTTGTTCGTTTTTATTATTATTCTATTGCGGTGTTATTATTATTTCTTGGTATTTTTGCGTATTACTATTATTTTAAAATAATAAATTTTATTTTATATTGTGATCTGATGCAAATGTGCAATATAAGATACGGCGTGCTAACTGTGTTGAAAATTTTGAGTTTTTTGTTTTTTTTTTTTTTTTCTTTTCAGAGAAACGAAACAAAAATGAATCGTAAGTATTTTGTTTTAAATAATATTTAATAATTATTCTATATTAATGTTTAAATTTAGTTATCGAATCTTGTTTTACACATTTAATTAAAAGCAATTTTTAGTAAGTAATGGGAGAATTTAAAACTGAAGAATCGAATACTGTGCATATTAATACGCACAAAATTCGAATACATTTAAATTTAAATTTATACATTAAAATTTTTTTTTATACTTTATACTTATTTAGAAAATTTGCGTAGCCTTCAAAAATGTGCGGCCATTTTTTTGCAGTAGTCTAAATAAATCAGTTTTTTTCTTTGTGTTATTGATTATTTTGACACAGATTAAATAATTTTATTCCGTTATAAAAAAAAAAACTAAATTATATATAAATTCTACGAAAATAATAATCTTAATTGACTTGATATGTGTTATTTATTTAAATAATGTGCGGATTCACCAAAAAAAAAAAACATTTGCTTCAAATGTTGTAGTTGTCTGCAAATTTTTGCGACTGTTTGCGAATATACTGTCTCCACTGAATTAACAGTTACAAACGATAACCCGTTTGCAAATTTATTTAATGTTTGTAGCTGTTTCACGTATTTATAAATATTTCTATATAAGTACATATGTATATCACAAATAAAAAAAAAAAATGAATTCAAGTAAAGAATTTACATTGTTAGGACTATGTCGTTCGTAATAATCTCTGATCAAAAAAAAGGAAAGAGAAAACATAGATTTTGGATATCTATTTTTTTATTTTTTTAAAAACAAGAAGTTCTTTCTATACAGTTATTAACAGACTTAAAAACAGACCTTAGGAGTGGTTTATTCCAAAATTTTTCCGTATGTCATTGGAAGATTTAGAATTTTTAATTTATCAAATTAGCCCAAAAAATTTGTAAACGGGATACTAACTACAGAGACTGTATACCCATCGAAGTTAGACTAGCGATAATATTTTTTAGTTACAAGAGATTCATACAAAAGCCTTATGTATCTTTTTCGAATTTCCAAGCAATTAATTAACAAAATAATTCCCAATAATTCCCGAAGTTTCTTCTTTGGTCTTTTCGGCGAGAGTAGAGAATTCCACGCATTCGGCTTTTTAATTTGATTATAGTAAATAAAAAGTGGATATCTAAATTTGTTATAATTACTAATGGAATTTGCTTTAAAAGTGTAAATAAAACCAGACATTGTAAAAAAAACATCCTAATACAAAAGATTATGAATTCAACAAATGAATCCACGAATAAAACCGATCTGAATATTGATATATTCGATCCAAAGATTCTCTAGTAAAGACAAAGTATTCATTTAAAAGAATTCGAATACACTGTGAAGTATTCGGATATATGAATACTTCTTGTGTATTCGAATATCTATTCGATTCTGTATTTGATTCTCTCATCACTAATTTCTACCATTAAATGAGCCCTTCACTGTACACATTGATTAACTTCATAAAATAATGTGACGAAAAGTGATGAAACAATGCACATATTTATTCAAAATTTTATTACCGATCAAAACAAATTGGCGATTAAGGTTAGTCGGCCACTAGGTGCGGATAACGGCTAAGTGCGATTCGGAGGATTACGCACGTTTGTCGTCCATTCGAAATGATATGTCTGCTATCCGTCTACTAGTGCAGTATTTTTCAGCAGCATACCATTTGCAAAACATTTGTTAAATGGTGAATTTATTTTTTTAATTTTAATTTTTTTAGGATTACAACGATATTTACGATAACTAATTTGTAACTGAATATTTTATTTTTAGAACTGAAAAATTAATAGCTAATTTTTTGATACTTTCAAAAATTACTGTAAAAATTACAGTAATACATATAATATATTTAATAATATTTTTTTAAAGCTATAATTAATTGATATAAAAATACGTAAAAAAAAATTTAGAGTTCATTTTAAATGGATTGACCCCTGTTACGCTTGTTACTATTGAATTTAGATAAGAGATTTACATTAGAAAAAGGGTCAAGATTGAAATGAGTTATACCATAGGTAAGATGTATAGATACATAATTATAATTATAATTTATCTCAAGAAAAAGAAAAATAGCATAGAACGAACTTCTTCGCGCAAAAAATTCAAACAAAATTGGATCTGTTCGCACGTCGCAATTATATGTACGGAAACGAAGGAACGAGACACTTTCAGTGTACGAGGATGTATTGCTTCACAGCTGTTTGGACCGTTCGTTCGTTTCAATATGTATTCCGCCGAATTAAATTTCCCACGTTTTTGGACTCACTGGACGACCAGCCTAACACTATGCAGTCCGCACTTCCATAATAAATTTTTTCAGGGGCTGGCAATATTTTAAAGAAATAAAAAAAAGACAAGTAAATTCACCAAATAATTCAACATGTGTAAACGTACACATTTTATTAATAATAGTAAAAACTAGAACAGATAAACACACTGTAAAACTGTCTATTATATGTACGCATTCTAATACAATTACAAAAAAAAAAAAAATAAAAAAATAATATAATTACAAAGAAAAGAAATAAATAAAAATAAAAATAAATGATAAATTGATAATATAAAATATAAAATTATGCTTTTAAGTGCTACATTATTCTTTATTATTCGTATAAATATTTACAAAAAGTAGTTAATCAGTGTGTGGAATGAACGGCTCAAATTATAGATAATTTTATAATTTTTAAATTTTAACCGAACCATTTTTCTTGCAAAATTGAAAAAAATCAAGGAATTGGCTAGAAGATAGTAACATTTAATTCCTAGTATGCCTCCAGTTTAGACATAACAGGTTGCATTTAGTTCAATAACTAACTAATTAACTAATTGTATTTGTTTAATTTAGCAATTAATTTATATTATATTATACGTATTAAATTATTTTCAGTAAACGAAGAGACAGTGAGAGAGTTTCAATATGATATTACTGAGACGCAGTTTGAAACTAATGCAGCAAATGGTATGTCTTGTTTTTTTTTTTCTTTATTTTTCTTTTTTCTTTTGTGAGTCTTTTAGTCTAGAAAGCAAAAATTTGAGATTTTTTATTTTAGGAGTTAATCAAAATTAAAAAAATAAAATCCGAAATTTTTTTTCTCTCTAGAAAAAGATCGCCTTCATAATATTACACGGTGAAAACCTTATGAATGAGATTTCGGTCATTGCAAAGGTGGCTTATTCGTACTTGATCACTTTGTAATAATTAGTGTCGAATCTTACGCAGTTTAAGAGACAGTATCGTTTTTTTAAAGAATTTCATAGTTCCAACAACAACGAAATTCTTATACTTTCAGGATCTGTGCCATCGCTTTTAAAATCATACTAGTGTAACATCTTTTTTCAGTTGGACGCTATTTAAAAAAAAGAAAGAAAAAAACTTAATGAAATTAATTATTATTAATTCATATAGACAGTTTCATATGATAATATTATTATTAAATAAATAAAAAAGAATTTTAAGACTTATTTTAACATAAAACCAATGACGAAAGAATATATTATGCAGTGGCGGCTCGTGAGCTTTAAGACTGGGTATGCGCTTTCAAAAAGGTAAATCACACTTAATGTGTAAAGAGGTACTAAAATAGCAGGCGGGTCACGTGTCCCGGACGGCAGGTTTTGAGGGGCGCCAAAATTAGGTATGTGAGGGTTTTTTCTTCTTTTGCTCGTCACTTGCTTTTTGGGAGGAAAAAAGGAAATACTTTTTCTACAGAGGCGCCATTTTTTGACCTTGCCCCGGGCGCCACTTAGGCTAAGTCCGGGCCTGAATAACATACAAGAGAAAAGCTTTTTTGGTATCAAACAACCACCTAATTTTAGAATATTTATCAAAAGAAGTTTGGAAAATGATGTGCAAACGCTTTTTTGTAACAAACTGAGTTGTAGAAAATATAAGATTCAGGAAAAATATAAAAATATGGAATAACTTTTCTTTCACAGTCAAAGTAAAACACCACCAATATTTTTATGAGGCTAAATAAACACGATTTAAATTACCTTCAATAGTCTAAAGAAAAATTATTTTCGTCAATATTCCTTAAAAAAAGTTGTGTTAATTACTTTATGTTGTGTTAATAACGCAACCGTTGTTTTTTAGTCATTTAAAAAAAAGACAGTAGGTAATAAAATCTTAATAATCAAATCACAGTTGACAGCAACGATAAATTTATAAGTATAGGAAGCATGCTAAAAAATTTAAAAGCTGAGGTGATTAGAGCACAAGTTAAGATTTGGTTAGTTCGGCTGTTATCGAATATACGATAAGCGCCGAGCCTGGTGCCTACGATGGAAAAGAACTATACGGTATTATAAACCACTAATACAGCTGCACATATACATATACATATGTAGATTCAGTATAGCCATTACATCGACTGTTATCGAATATACGATATGCGCCGATCCTGGTGCCTACCATGCCAAAGGACTACCAGTATTATAAACCACTAATACAACTGCACAGATACATAATATACATATGCAGATTCAGTACACACGGATATGCTCAGATGATGATCGCATAGCTGAGTAGGTACATATGCGTATGTACGTCCTATACACAGCTACATAGACTGGCTACAGGGTCTATTGTTGATCGTGTCTATATGTAACACGTACTGTGGACCATATTTATGCATTTTAGGTATATCATAATTAGGTATGTATAATTGGTATAATATATGCATTCTAATGTGCAATATATATGCAATAATGTAAGGTAAATCTTATGAAAATTGTATATTTAAATTATTTTGTAAACAATGTTATTTTCGTTATAAATTTATTTCAGTTTTTAAGAAACAGGTAGGGTAAGCGGCGCCTACCCCGCATACCTGGAATAACCGCCACTGATATTATGTATTATAAAAGGACATGTAACAACATTGTTTTATTGAAGCAAAAGTTTTGCTATTACTAGACAGTGATAGCCAGAAAATTAAATGTTTATATATGTATGTAGAAATTCATTTTAAATAAGTTGACTACATTTACTATTGAATTCACATAAGAAAATTGGTCAGTTTATCTTAAGTGAACTTTATCATGCTTTACATCTTTTGCATACTTGATATGTAATATTAAATTATTATTTAACATCTAATGTATATACACAAATATTTTTTCAAAGAGAAGGCTAATATATGTCAAAAAAATCTTATCGGTGAAATGTTATTCCTTGTGCTTTTTTGGCAATTTACATGCTATTTATAATATTTGTTTCTTATTTAGTTATCTTTCGTACGTAATATAAATTACTGGTCCTTTCATTTCTAATGTCTATGTATTAAACTTTGAACTATGGAATTCTGATTTGATGTATGATATTTAACGCATAGTTGCACCGGAAAAAAGTTCGCGCTGAAACTTGAAAAATCGTTTTGTTTTTTTATATAACTAAATTGCTCTTTTCAGCTCAGTAATGGCTCCATCTGAAACTTAATTGTTAAGTATTCAATTAGTTATAAACAAAAAAATTTATAAATAAATAACTTCTTTTCGGTCGTAGTTGCCAATAGTTTTTATTTAACAATTATTTATATTTAAAAAATACATGTAGAAAAAATAAATGAGTAAACAAATAAATAATTATTTCAACAGATGCTGGCGACCACAACGCTATGACTGGGGCGACCGACTCTGAAACTGAACGCATAGGTAATATTTTATTTTCTTGAAACATTTTTTTATTGCATTAGTCGTGAAGAGTGAAAAAAAAGAGTTACTGAATGCGCGGCCCCTATTTTGATTTTGATTTCCTCATTAAAAAACAATTTTATAATATACTAGTACGGATGCTAAAATATTTATTTTAAAAAAAATTCCCAAAATGCTAATACTACAAACAGTTTAAAAATTTTGGAGAGACAAGTCTACCCACACTGTTAACTTCCCATTGGATGCCCTTAAAGACTAGAGACGATTGCACATTTATATTTTACTTTTTTTTTTAATTCAGGGGACTCCTCCTTTGGGCCCCCGATAGAGGCTTTCACCACACCGGGGGCTTCACTCTTTGTATCTAAGGGTGGTGGCTCCGTCCTTATGAAATAAATGATAACACTATTTGTTCTCAAGATACGCAAGACAAAAAATATTTCTTAAAAAGTTCCTTACTTCGTCTTTTTTTTAAATTTTATTTTAGATTTTGTAATAATTTACTGATTTACTGGCGTTTTTAACATCAAGGAAGTCTCTTAAGCCATTATATAATAAAGACATGGTTAAAAATCTGTATGATCTATGTTGTATTAGTAAAGTTAATTCCGTTTTTTTATCACAAAAAAACAAACCACTAATCCGAATTTGTTGAAACTGTATCTGGTCTTCAGTTTCTTAATTACGCATTTAATGAAATCAGTTCGGAGTTATACCATCATTTGTTCTCGAGATATGCGAGACGAAAAATAATTCACGAACGAACAAACACGCTAACAAACGCACACACAGAGATCACGCTAAAAACGATGAATTCGGATTCTAGTGACCTTGAAACGTGGACATATGTCCAAATTAACGATTCGCAAAATCGGACCCATTACAATAACTTCCAATGGGAAGTTAAAAAAAAGAAAAACTAGTTATATAAAAAAGTCTCAAAAGTTCCACGGCCGGACATTTACTGTTCGGCCAAACGAACAGCGCCGGGCCCGGACAAATCATTTCATAATCAGACTGTGCAGCCGAAAACTTGACGGTAGCTAACTCTGATCTACATACCTAATTTAAATATTATTTTGTTGATTTTGATTGCTTTTTTTTTTTAATTAAATTGGTTTTTTTTTAACTAAATTGGTTTTAAATCACTTTTTCAATTGTGTGTTTAATTTTTTTTAACAAAATAGTATATTTTAAATTTAAAAAAAATATTGCGCCAAAAGGAAACTTTTTTTTTAATTGTATAATGAGTATGCGCCAATTATGTTAAGAAATTCTAAGTGGGAAAAGAGGTGAATTATAAATTATACTATATTTTATTTATTTATAACTAGATAAATACATATAAAATGAATGAGAAAAAAAAAATAAGAGAAATAATTGTTTCAACAGATGCTGGCGACCACAATGAACGCAGCGCGGCTCCTCACCCCCCCCCACTATTGCTATTACTGGGGCCGTTGGTCTGGCCACTGGACACATAGGTAGTATTTTATTTTTTTTTTAAACATTTTTTCATTGCACTATCCTATTAGGAATGATAAATTATTTTTATTTTATTTTATTTTTTTTTTTTCTTTAGGGAGTATTTTAGGCTAGAAAGCAAAAATTTGAGCTTTTTTAGGAATTATAAAATTTGTGAAGTGTTGTCGGAGACGCATTATCAAATCAAAATTTTTAGGATCAAATGTAGGAAATTTAATAGTACACGTATATGTAACTGAGATTATGAGTCACATATTATAAGCAAAAAAAAAAAAAAAAAAACATTAAAAAAAAAATAATAAATAATTATTTCAACAGATGCTGGCCACCACAGTGAACGTGGCGCGGCTCCTCACCCCCCCGCTAAAGCTGTGACTGGGGCTATTGTTGATCCTGCAACTGGACGCACCGGTAGTATTTTATTTTCTTGAAACATTCTTTTATTGCACTAGTCGTAAATGCACGTCAGTGCTCGGTTTGTTAGTGTACACAATATACCATGTACATTTGCATTATGCCTTGCTTTTGCCTTGCTTTTTTTTTTATTTTTTAAACGGGGGCGCCGGGCCCGGACAAATCATTTCATAATCGGACTGTCCAGCCGAAAACTTGACGGTAGCTAACTCTGATCTACATACGTAATTTAAATATTATTTTGTTGATTTTGATTGCTTTTTTTTTTAACTAAATTGGTTTTAAATCACTTTTTCAATTGTGTGTTTAATTTTTTTTAACAAAATAGTATATTTTAAATTAAAAAAAAAATATTGCGCCAAAAGGAAACTTTTTTTTTAATTGTATAATGAGTATGCGCCAATTATGTTAAGAAATTCTAAGTGGGAAAAGAGGTGAATTATAAATTATACTTTATTTTATTTATTTATAACTAGGTAAATACATATAAAATAAATGAGAAAAAAAAAATAAGGGAAATAATTATTTCAACAGATGCTGGCCACCACAGTGAACGTGGCGCGGCTCCGCACCCCCCCGCTAAAGCTGTGACTGGGGCTATTGTTGATCCTGCAACTGGACGCACCGGTAGTATTTTATTTTCTTGAAACATTCTTTTATTGCACTAGTCGTAAATGCACGTCAGTGCTCGGTTTGTTAGTGTACACCAGGGGGGTGGGCAAACTTAATACTGGTATGATCGACATTAATTTTTCTTATTTATGCGCGATCGACTCTGAGAAATGAGTTAAATTAAAAACAAATAAAGTATCTTTCATATCAAATGCCCACTAGGGAAATATAGCGTTATCATAATTCCAAATTTTCATTGTAATAATTAGTATCCGATCGAAATTTCGGTTTCGGCCAGTTTCGGCGAAAAATTGGAGTTACGGTTTCGGCAGCAAAACGGCCGAAACTACGATCCAAATCAAAACTTCGTTCGTGAAATGATCGGCATTATTCGGACCATGTTTTTCACTCCCAATAAATTAAGTACTAATTAATCTTGTTAATACTAAATACTTTTACTATTTTTTTTTTTTTTTTTGAAAACTTCATGACAATAATTATATATAGCGCTCAGGGCCGGATCATCGAATAGACAAATCAGACAAATGTCTAGGGCCCGATTCTTTTAAGGGCCCGGTTAAACTATCTTTTTTGAATATTTGAATCAATATTTACGATTTGTTTTAGTTTTTCACACAATCAATAGAAGCCGCACAAAATGATAATGAGTCTCTCAAAACCGGAGTAGAATAGAAATAATAAATGTTTTCTTTTTTGCTATTCAATTCTACTTTTCGAGGAAATTTTGACAAAAGTAATAGTAGTAGAAAATCTCACATGAGAAACGCCTCAGGACCTCCCATAGGTAAATCCGGCTCGGGGGAGAGAGAAAGGGGTCCCGGTAAGAAGAAAATGTCTAGGGCCCAAGAGTGCAAGGACGCCCATACTCGGGGGCAGGGGGCCGCGGCCCCCTAGCAGATTATGGTTGGACAAAAATTTCAAAAAAAAGCTGGAAAAAAGAAAATGACGTTCTTTTTATTTGCTCGTCAGTGTTATTTTTGGAGAAACATTTCGGAAAAACGGACCCAGAGAAAGGGAAATGAGGTTTTTTTACTCGCCTTTGTTAGCTTTGAGGGAAATACCGAAATTTGGGAACTTTTATGGCTATTTGCAAATCAGTTTTCGTCATCCAATATTTCTTACTCATGTTTCAGCCCATTCCCCCTACAAATTATCATAAGCGCGCCCACACCAGAGTGGGTTAATCCGGCTCTGATCCGAGTCACTTAAAAATAGCAAGTAAAAAATTTTTTTATATATTAATTTTTCTTTATTTTTATTAGGTAACTAATTGTTACTTAAATATGGGCTTTTTAAACATACTGAAATTAAAAATAGTAAAAAATTGCCTTAAAAGAAACTTTCGGTTTCGACCGAAATATAAACAACGACTCGCGACCGAAATTCGGTTTTGGTTTCGGTTAAAAAACTAGTTTCGGTCGGACACTAGTATTAATAATTTAATACGGAATGTAATGTGCAATAATTAATAAATTTCTGGGATTTTTTTTTTTAAATAGTGAACCATATTTTTGGAGTGACATTATATTTGGTTATTTTTGGGTTATTACATAACTAATTTAGCTATTTTTGGGTTATTCGAACACCACTCATCGGAGGTTTTTGTCAAAACTCTTCTGGCAACACTCAAGAGTGCTGCCTTGGAATTAGTCATGTCAGTTGTAGAGTAGATACGCGTTTAATTTTAAATTCATGTTTCACCGTCTGCTAAATTTTTAGGACATATTTTAAATTAAAAGATTTTAAATTAACCTAGTAGATTACTTAAAATGTCTGCGATCGACTGTCAAATTGTTCGTGATCGACCGGTCGATCGCGATTTACCGTTTCCCCACCCCTGGTGTACACAATATACCATGTACAGTTCAACAAATTTGACTTTGCCGCTGTCAAGGTAATTTTTTCTTTATTGTAAGTACTATCTCACTATATCATTATCTCACTTTTTTGTAAGTACTATCTCACTATATCATTATCTCACTTTTTTGTAAGTACTATCTCACTATATCATTATCTCACTTTTTTGTAAGTACTATCTCACTATATCATTATCTCACTTTTAATGACCTTGATGCGGCAAAGTCAGATTTGTTGAACAATACATTTGCATTATGCCTTGCTTTTTTTTACACGGGGCTAGTACTAAGCATTAGTACTCGCTATTTGCACTTGTCACTAAACATAAAAAGTGTTCACACGAACTGACAAGTGAAATTGTAAATAGGTGGCAGTAGTAGTCAACGAACCAATTGTAACGGTGGAGTGTCGCCACCTTAACTGAAAAATAATATTAAAGCGTGCTTTTAAACTCTATTCAGATGTAATTATTTTATCATTAATAGAAGAAACTGAAAATGAAATAAAAAAGGTAAGCGAACGTGAACAAAAGAATGGTTACTTCGAAATTAAAATAAACTTTAAAATAATCACTGGTTTCATTGGTGTTGATATGTAGGGTAGTGTCGTGTAAAACGATGCACTTAACATTTAGATGGCTATAAAAAAATAACGGAAAATGTTATAAAAGTAAATTGTATTTATTCTAGTACCTTAATGATTAGTTAACACTGTGATAAAGTATTTTTGTTATAACTCAATACCGACCGAGTTATTAAAAAAAATTCACAAAATGGGAAGTGCGCACTCTTACACGACCGGTCGTGTAAGAGTACGTATTGAGGTCGGTAAGATGGCGCACTTTTAAAAAACTTGGAACTTACACAAATCACATTTAAACAATCCCGCACCTACGTAACAGGAGAATTTCTTATGTCAGCACTTCTTCATATTTTTCGTTATTCTAAACTTTGATCGTAAGTAACGGTAGGTCGTAGTCAAAAAATAACGGAATTTTTTAAGGTTTAAGTGAAACAAGTTATGGGTATTCCAAACGAATAGAAGAGCTATGACAGTACGGCGGCACACTACGTCGTCAAAAGTATGGGAATACCCTGACCCAATGTGTGCCCACACTTTTGACGCCGTACTATACTTAATGCTTTAGTAAACTACCGGGTCAAAAATGCGGGTACACCTTGGGCCACGGTGTTCCCATACTTTTGATGACGTAGTGTGCCGCCGTACTGTCATAGCTCTTCTACTCAAACTTATTGCGATTGTTAAAACCTATTTTTTTCGTTATTGAAACTTATCGATACCGAATTACGTACATAAATTGATTATAACTGGTTAATTTAGGCGCCATTAATCCAATTGATTGGGTTAGCAATAACACATTAATTTTCGTAATTTTTCGTAATGGAAAACTTTTTATCGTAAATATCTCGTGAACGATGCGTCGTAGCGAAAAAATAACGAAATTTTTGAAGGCTTAAGCGAGGCAAGTTATCTGTATTCCAAACATTTTACCACTATAGTTTTCGTTATCGAGAATTATCGATATCGAATTACTTTTTATAAATTGGTTATAATTGCTTAATTTTAGGCTTCATTAGTCCCACTGATTTTATTAGCAATAGAATATTTAAAAGAATTACTTTTCGTTATCGTTAGTTTTCGTAATCGTAAACTTTTGATGCAAAAACTTAGGTTACACGAATTTACATTGTACGAAAGTTTGCTTTATAGAATTCCGTAGAAAAGTTAAAGAAAAACATGATAAAAGAAACTGTCGTGTAAGAATGTATGCGCCGTCTTACACGCCTTTGTACTGCGCCATCTTACACGCCTGCCTATTATCAACAACATCGTCCTGTGGGAACCATCCACGCGTACTGACATAGATTAAAGTGATCGGAGCTAGTTCGTGACTAACTTTACTAGCCACAGGAACATTCATAACTTTCAACTTGTTTCGGCATAAACCGTAGGTACATAATCAAATTCGAGGAAAATACAGTCGGACTCATGTATTTTCAACCTGTCGGGACTAATCCGCTCATGTATTTTCAACCTCTCCTTCATCCTTACTCCGTGACAATCATAGACCTACGTGACTGATACAGAACCAATCACAAAAAGCCCGCGTAAATCTCTGTACATTTACTTTCCCAGTGAATAACCTTAAAATGACAAAATGTCAAGTACATATGATAAACAAAAAAGTGAAACATGAAAAAAATGTAACAAAATTTAAATAAAATTATTTTTTAAACACTTGTGAATGTAATAAACCCATATATTGTGGGATAAAGCTACTAGTGGTCGATCGGTTAATCTGACAGTTATTTTTCTGTATTAAAGTATTGCGTGAGAAGTGGGGACCAAAAGCTTGAAAGTACGTGAGTAAAATCAGTTGAAAATAGATGACTTATCTAGAATATTGGGATTATGTTGTAAACCAATATTTTTTGGTGAGTAATTACGGATACCCGTACACTTCAAAACATTATTCAAGTTTGTTACAAATTTCGTTCCTGTTTCGAGAAAACAGGAGTGCGCACTCTTGCCGATCGCGACATCTTACACGACCCTACCCTACGATATGTACCATATGTACTGTATGTTAAAAATGGAATCATGTACATTGCAACAATCAGTGGACAAACGTAGAATCGTGGTGGGGTATCCACTTGTCAGTAGTAAATAGTATTCAGTTCTATTCACTTGCACTCGCAATTTTACTATTGCTTAGTACTGTTTCGATATGTTTACACATTTTTTGCCTGCAAGTTGTGAATACTAATGATTAGTACTGGTGAATTATAAATTATACTTTATTTTATTTATTTATAACTAAATACATATAAAATAAATGAGAAAAAAAAAAACATAAAAAAAAAATAAGAGAAATAATTATTTCAACAGATGCTGGCGACCATAAGGAACGCAGCGCGGCTCCCCATCCCCCCACTATTGGTATTACTGGAGCCGTTGATCTTACAACTGGACGCATAGGTAGTATTTTATTTTCTTGAAACGTTTTTTTATTACACTAGTCGTGAACAGTGAAAAAAAGGAGTTACTGAATGCGCGGCCCCTATTTTGATTTTGATTTCCTCATTAAAAAACAATTTTATAATATATTAGTACGGATGCTAAAATATTTATTTAAAAAAAAATTCCCAAAATGCTAATACTATAAACAGTTTAAAAAATTTGGAGAGACAAGCCTACCCACACTGTTAACTTCCCATTGGATGCCCTTAAAGACTAGAGACGATTGCACATTTATATTTTATTTTTTTTATTTTTTAATTCAGGGGACTCCTCCTCTGGGCCCCGGATAGAGGCTTTCACCACACCGGGGGCTTCACTTTTTGTATCTAAGGGTGGGGGCTCCGCCCTTATGAAATAAATGATAACACTATTTGTTCTCAAGATACGCGAGACAAAAAATATTTCTTAATAAAAAGTTCCATATTTCGTCTATTTTTTTTTTAAGTTTTATTTTAGATTTTATAATAATTTACTGATTTACTGGCGTTTTTAACATCAAGGAAGTCTCTTAAGCCATTATATAATAAAGACATGTTTAAAAATCTGTATGATCTGTGTTGTAATTAGTAAAGTTAATTCCGTTTTTTTATCACAAAAAAACAAACCACTAATCCGAATTTGTTGAAACTTTATCTGGTCTTCAGTTTCTTAATTACGCATTTAATGAAATCAGTCCGGAGTTATACCATCATTTGTTCTCGAGATATGCCAGACGAAAAATAATTCACGAACGAACAAACACACTAACAAACGCACACACAGAGATCACGCTAAAAACGATGAATTCGGATTCTAGTGACAAAAAATAAACAACCCAATAGATATCGACATTTGATATGACTATTTCTCAAAATTGTTTAGTTTGGAATCCCCGGGTGATCCTCTTGATTTCTATGGTGTGTGCCATCCGGACCTGGACTCTGCCATCTATTCGAACGAATTAGAAAAAGTCCTATGCAAGTTAAAGAATGGCAGTGCTCCGGGCCCCGATGGTATTCCAAATGAATTTTTTAAGTCTTTGCCTATTGAAGGGAAAGAATTTATACTAAAACTATTTAATAACATACTTGAAACTGAAAATATTCCTCCTCAGTGGTCGAAGGTTAAACTCTGCTTGCTCCATAAGAAGGGGGATATAAATCAACCAGAAAACTACCGAGGTATTTCCCTTATAAATAGTCTTACCAAAATATTTACACATATTATCTATGATAGAATATCCCTGTGGTCGGAAACATATGATAAACTCCCGGATACACAGCTAGGGTTTAGAAAGGGTCGATCGTGCGTGGATGGCATATTTATATTAAGCACGGCAGTATGTTGTCATTTACGTTTTAAAAAAAGTAAACTATTTTGTGCATTTATAGACTTTAAATCTGCCTTCGACACGGTTGATCATTCCTTACTCTTGCTGAAATTATTTCAGATAGGGCTAAGTGCTAAGTTAATTCGTATAATTAAAAACTTTTATAACAACGCCTGCTTTAATATTCAACTCAATGATAAATATTCAGAAGACATTAATATTCAAAAGGGGGTCCTCCAAGGGGACACACTTAGCCCCCTGCTGTTCGCATTATTTATTGCTGACTTTGAAAATTTTTTATTGAATAAGGGATTTGAGGGAATTAATATTGATGGTTATCACAATGTAAATTCTCTATTTTATGCAGATGATCTGATAATTCTGGCACATAATCCTCACCAGCTTCAGACTGCACTTCATTATTTAAAGGAGTATTGCATGATCAATAATCTTACGGTTAATACTAAAAAATCCAAAATCATGGTTTTCTAAACTTTGATCGTAAGTAACGGTAGGTCGTAGTCAAAAAATAACGGAATTTTTTAAGGTTTAAGTGAAACAAGTTATGGGTATTCCAAACGAATAGAAGAGCTATGACAGTACGGCGGCACACTACGTCGTCAAAAGTATGGGAATACCCTGACCCAATGTGTGCCCACACTTTTGACGCCGTACTATACTTAATGCTTTAGTAAACTACCGGGTCAAAAATGCGGGTACACCTTGGGCCACGGTGTTCCCATACTTTTGATGACGTAGTGTGCCGCCGTACTGTCATAGCTCTTCTACTCAAACTTATTGCGATTGTTAAAACCTATTTTTTTCGTTATTGAAACTTATCGATACCGAATTACGTACATAAATTGATTATAACTGGTTAATTTAGGCGCCATTAATCCAATTGATTGGGTTAGCAATAACACATTAATTTTCGTAATTTTTCGTAATGGAAAACTTTTTATCGTAAATATCTCGTGAACGATGCGTCGTAGCGAAAAAATAACGAAATTTTTGAAGGCTTAAGCGAGGCAAGTTATCTGTATTCCAAACATTTTACCACTATAGTTTTCGTTATCGAGAATTATCGATATCGAATTACTTTTTATAAATTGGTTATAATTGCTTAATTTTAGGCTTCATTAGTCCCACTGATTTTATTAGCAATAGAATATTTAAAAGAATTACTTTTCGTTATCGTTAGTTTTCGTAATCGTAAACTTTTGATGCAAAAACTTAGGTTACACGAATTTACATTGTACGAAAGTTTGCTTTATAGAATTCCGTAGAAAAGTTAAAGAAAAACATGATAAAAGAAACTGTCGTGTAAGAATGTATGCGCCGTCTTACACGCCTTTGTACTGCGCCATCTTACACGCCTGCCTATTATCAACAACATCGTCCTGTGGGAACCATCCACGCGTACTGACATAGATTAAAGTGATCGGAGCTAGTTCGTGACTAACTTTACTAGCCACAGGAACATTCATAACTTTCAACTTGTTTCGGCATAAACCGTAGGTACATAATCAAATTCGAGGAAAATACAGTCGGACTCATGTATTTTCAACCTGTCGGGACTAATCCGCTCATGTATTTTCAACCTCTCCTTCATCCTTACTCCGTGACAATCATAGACCTACGTGACTGATACAGAACCAATCACAAAAAGCCCGCGTAAATCTCTGTACATTTACTTTCCCAGTGAATAACCTTAAAATGACAAAATGTCAAGTACATATGATAAACAAAAAAGTGAAACATGAAAAAAATGTAACAAAATTTAAATAAAATTATTTTTTAAACACTTGTGAATGTAATAAACCCATATATTGTGGGATAAAGCTACTAGTGGTCGATCGGTTAATCTGACAGTTATTTTTCTGTATTAAAGTATTGCGTGAGAAGTGGGGACCAAAAGCTTGAAAGTACGTGAGTAAAATCAGTTGAAAATAGATGACTTATCTAGAATATTGGGATTATGTTGTAAACCAATATTTTTTGGTGAGTAATTACGGATACCCGTACACTTCAAAACATTATTCAAGTTTGTTACAAATTTCGTTCCTGTTTCGAGAAAACAGGAGTGCGCACTCTTGCCGATCGCGACATCTTACACGACCCTACCCTACGATATGTACCATATGTACTGTATGTTAAAAATGGAATCATGTACATTGCAACAATCAGTGGACAAACGTAGAATCGTGGTGGGGTATCCACTTGTCAGTAGTAAATAGTATTCAGTTCTATTCACTTGCACTCGCAATTTTACTATTGCTTAGTACTGTTTCGATATGTTTACACATTTTTTGCCTGCAAGTTGTGAATACTAATGATTAGTACTGGTGAATTATAAATTATACTTTATTTTATTTATTTATAACTAAATACATATAAAATAAATGAGAAAAAAAAAAACATAAAAAAAAAATAAGAGAAATAATTATTTCAACAGATGCTGGCGACCATAAGGAACGCAGCGCGGCTCCCCATCCCCCCACTATTGGTATTACTGGAGCCGTTGATCTTACAACTGGACGCATAGGTAGTATTTTATTTTCTTGAAACGTTTTTTTATTACACTAGTCGTGAACAGTGAAAAAAAGGAGTTACTGAATGCGCGGCCCCTATTTTGATTTTGATTTCCTCATTAAAAAACAATTTTATAATATATTAGTACGGATGCTAAAATATTTATTTAAAAAAAAATTCCCAAAATGCTAATACTATAAACAGTTTAAAAAATTTGGAGAGACAAGCCTACCCACACTGTTAACTTCCCATTGGATGCCCTTAAAGACTAGAGACGATTGCACATTTATATTTTATTTTTTTTATTTTTTAATTCAGGGGACTCCTCCTCTGGGCCCCGGATAGAGGCTTTCACCACACCGGGGGCTTCACTTTTTGTATCTAAGGGTGGGGGCTCCGCCCTTATGAAATAAATGATAACACTATTTGTTCTCAAGATACGCGAGACAAAAAATATTTCTTAATAAAAAGTTCCATATTTCGTCTATTTTTTTTTTAAGTTTTATTTTAGATTTTATAATAATTTACTGATTTACTGGCGTTTTTAACATCAAGGAAGTCTCTTAAGCCATTATATAATAAAGACATGTTTAAAAATCTGTATGATCTGTGTTGTAATTAGTAAAGTTAATTCCGTTTTTTTATCACAAAAAAACAAACCACTAATCCGAATTTGTTGAAACTTTATCTGGTCTTCAGTTTCTTAATTACGCATTTAATGAAATCAGTCCGGAGTTATACCATCATTTGTTCTCGAGATATGCCAGACGAAAAATAATTCACGAACGAACAAACACACTAACAAACGCACACACAGAGATCACGCTAAAAACGATGAATTCGGATTCTAGTGACCTTGAAACGTGGATATATGTTCAAATTAGCGATTCGCAAAATCGGACCCATTACAATAACTTCCAATGGGAAGTTAAAAAAAAAACAAACTAGTTATATAAAAAAGTCTCAAAAGTTCCACGGCCGGACATTTACTGTTCGGCCAAACGAACAGCGCCGGGCCCGGACAAATCATTTCATAATCGGACTGTGCAGCCGAAAACTTGACGGTAGCTAACTCTGATCTACATACGTAATTTAAATATTATTTTGTTGATTTTGATTGCTTTTTTTTTAACTAAATTGGTTTTAAATCACTTTTTCAATTGTGTGTTTAATTTTTTTTAACAAAATAGTATATTTTAAATTTAAAAAAAAATATTGCGTCAAAAGGAAACTTTTTTTTTAATTGTATAATGAGTATGCGCCAATTATGTTAAGAAATTCTAAGTGGGAAAAGAGGTGAATTATAAATTATACTTTATTTTATTTATTTATAACTAGGTAAATACATATAAAATAAATGAGAAAAAAAAATAAGAGAAATAATTATTTCAACAGATGCTGGCGACCACAATGAACGCAGCGCGGCTCCTCACCCCCCCCGCTATTGCTATTACTGGGGCCGTTGGTCTGGCCACTGGACACATAGGTAGTATTTTATTTTTTTTAAACATTTTTTCATTGCACTAGCCTATTAGGAATAATAAATTATTTTTATTTTATTTTATTTTATTTTATTTTTTTTCTTTAGGGAGTATTTTAGGCTAGAAAGCAAAAATTTGAGCTTTTTTAGGAATTATAAAATTTGTTAAGTGTTGTCGGAGACGCATTACCAAATCAAAATTTTTAGGATCATATGTAGGAAATTTAATAGTACACGTATATGTAACTGAGATTATGGGAGCATTCGTAACGCACGTAGCCAAAGTGTCTTGATTCTACTTTTAAAAACATTACACTTGTTTTGAAGTGGTTTTGTCTTACTTTGGAGATATTTATATATTCCTGTCTCACTTTCCATATTCTTGAGAGAAGGGTGAAGGTATGTATACGATGTATACAATGTATACATACCTTCACTCTTCTCTCAAGAACATGGAAAGTGCGACAGGAATATACAAATATCTCCAAAGTAAGACAGAAACACTTCAAAACAAGTGTAATGTTCTTAAAAGTAAGATCAAGACACTTTGGCTACGTGCGTTACGAATGCTCCCTATGAGTCACATATTATAAGCGAAAAAAAATAACGCAAGAAATGTGCAGCGACAAGTTCAAATTTTTTTAAAATTTTTTTAAAAAATAATCATGTGAAAACCAATTAATTGTCCCAGAACGCACTTGCATTAAATATAGAAAAATAAAAACATCAGTGAGTAGTTACAAAACTTCACAAAGTTTTATCCAACGTCACTAGATGGCAACGTTCCTTACGTCTTCATACAGTCCCTGTAACAAATAGAGTCGTGACATGTCATCCATTTTCGGTCCAAAACAAACCGGAAGAAATCAGCAAAAAGCTCACTTTTCAAATAAAAATTTGTAACTTTTGAACCGTTCAAGCAATTTTAAAATTTCCAACGGTGTTTTGAAGAGAAGACTTCAGGCTATAGAAAAAAAATTACAGTCACTTTATTTTGTTAAAAAAGTATATTTATTTAGACAATTGAAAATGATGAAAATTAGTAAATTAAAAAAAATGGTTTAAAGAATTTTTTTATTGAATGAATGAATGAATGAATATAAATTCTGTATTTAAAGACTAAGCTTATTACAGAGGCTGACAATACAAAATACATGAGTAATTAATAAAAAAGTACAAGAATTTTACATATCTAATGCACTTGCCATTAAGTAAAGTTATTAATTATAATTATAGTAACAGTTGTAACAGTACACATGTTTTTTTTTTTTTTTTTTTTTTACAATTGATTATTTAGGGGCAATTGCGGAAATATCAAAAAAAAAATGAATAAATAAATAAATAAATAAACAGAATAAATTTGTATAATAAAAATAGAAAACAAAAAGTAGAAGATTCTTTAGAAATTTTCCTAAAAATACTACATAATAAAAAAAAAAAGAGAAGAAAAGTAGAAATGGTTTGACATCAGGAATGAGTTGTACCGGACCGAATTAAACATGGCCATTAAAGAGAAATAACTGAGTTATTTATTATTCATTGATTATAAATGATCTGATTTTTAGAAGGTTCGCAAAAAAACAATAGATGTCATTGAGTTGGTGATAATTAGCAATATTTAGGAGAATTTCACAAAAGTTTTCCTCGCTTATAGGCACCGGGCTCAAAAAATATTTGTATAGATATGCTACGCGGATATGTTCATAAATAGGGCACTCCAGCATTATATGAAAAAGAGTTTCATTTTTATATTGGTTACATATGGTGCATAGGACATTTGGGTCAATCTTATAACAGTTATTATTGACAGAAAAGTATGATATACGGTTATTAGTTGTACGAAGTTGAAAAGCCAGTCGTAATTTTTTAATTGAAACAGACAGATCTAATATACTGTTTGGATTTAATCGTTTATAGTATGGTACGTATCTAGAATTGTTGATCAGATCCAGGTCCTGATAATAATAGTATTCCGAAAGCCTATCAATAAGATTTGTTAAATTTCTTTTAATGTTGAATGCGTTTTGGGAATTCCAGAGCTCAATATTATTTGTGATTTGAAAAAAATGTCTTAGCTGATTCACCCAATTATACTTTGGTACGTTATTATTGGAAACACTTAAAGTAAACAGCCTGTTATAGCAGATGCGGGGCAACCGACCGTCCTGCATATCTAGTATTTTACAAAGGAGTTTCACCGCTCTCTTGACAACATATACAATTATTCTATTAAGATTGAATTCTCTGCGAATCACATATCCCGGCGTCGAGCAATCCAGGTAATATAAGGACTTAAAAAATTTGACTTGTGATTTTTCCAACAGATCCGGATAGCTTAACGCCCAGACTTCCGACGCGTAGAGTAACACGCTCAGTACAGTGGAGGAATACAGATACATTCTAGAGTTGTGGTTTTGCATTTTAGATTTTAACATTACTAGTTTGGCATTGCACATGGCCGAATTTGCTTTAGACACAAATTGATTAGCTGCATTCAAAAAAAGCCCTGAATTACTGAAGGTAACGCCAAGGTATTCATATTGATTGACAATTTCCAAGTTATGTGAGTCATAAACGAATTTAAGTCCAGAAGGAAGTCTACCGGCACGTTGGAAAACCATGATTTTGGATTTTTTAGTATTAACCGTAAGATTATTGATCATGCAATACTCCTTTAAATAATGAAGTGCAGTCTGAAGCTGGTGAGGATTATGTGCCAGAATTATCAGATCATCTGCATAAAATAGAGAATTTACATTGTGATAACCATCAATATTAATTCCCTCAAATCCCTTATTCAATAAAAAATTTTCAAAGTCAGCAATAAATAATGCGAACAGCAGGGGGCTAAGTGTGTCCCCTTGGAGGACCCCCTTTTGAATATTAATGTCTTCTGAATATTTATCATTGAGTTGAATATTAAAGCAGGCGTTGTTATAAAAGTTTTTAATTATACGAATTAACTTAGCACTTAGCCCTATCTGAAATAATTTCAGCAAGAGTAAGGAATGATCAACCGTGTCGAAGGCAGATTTAAAGTCTATAAATGCACAAAATAGTTTACTTTTTTTAAAACGTAAATGACAACATACTGCCGTGCTTAATATAAATATGCCATCCACGCACGATCGACCCTTTCTAAACCCTAGCTGTGTATCCGGGAGTTTATCATATGTTTCCGACCACAGGGATATTCTATCATAGATAATATGTGTAAATATTTTGGTAAGACTATTTATAAGGGAAATACCTCGGTAGTTTTCTGGTTGATTTATATCCCCCTTCTTATGGAGCAAGCAGAGTTTAACCTTCGACCACTGAGGAGGAATATTTTCAGTTTCAAGTATGTTATTAAATAGTTTTAGTATAAATTCTTTCCCTTCAATAGGCAAAGACTTAAAAAATTCATTTGGAATACCATCGGGGCCCGGAGCACTGCCATTCTTTAACTTGCATAGGACTTTTTCTAATTCGTTCGAATAGATGGCAGAGTCCAGGTCCGGATGGCACACACCATAGAAATCAAGAGGATCACCCGGGGATTCCAAACTAAACAATTTTGAGAAATAGTCATATCAAATGTCGATATCTATTGGGTTGTTTATTTTTTGTTTCGAGTTTACTTTCTTTATAATAGTCCAGAAGTCTTTACTGTTTTTTGTATCTGCTAGTCTATTCTGCAGGTCTAAATTACATGCTTTTTTACTGGCAGCAACAATTTCTTTATACGATTTTTTAGCTTGCAGATATTCTTGTGATACTACGTTTGTAAAACCATCTTTTTTCCCCTTTTTTAATAAATTTTTTACCACGCTTTTAGCTTCCTTACATTCAAGACTAAACCATGGTTTGTTGAATCTTAAGAACTTTGGAAAAATATTAAAATCCTTAAACATCATTAGATCCATAGAGACAGACTGAATGGACTCAATAAG
This sequence comes from Brachynemurus nebulosus, assembly GCA_035578155.1. NCBI lineage: Eukaryota > Metazoa > Arthropoda > Insecta > Neuroptera > Myrmeleontidae > Brachynemurus > Brachynemurus nebulosus. The sequence goes on along the minus strand of JAPWDM010000007.1, from coordinate 1,059,296 downwards.
AAATTGGTAGGCACTTGAGGGGGAGCTATGGCTTAAATCAAGTGAATCTATTAATTCCGCAAATTTAGATTGGTACTCAGCTATTAAATGTTCATTCCAAATAAATTTTTTTGTAGATAGTACAGACGTAGTTTTTTGTTTGCATGTAATGTACTCAGTTTTTATATTAATTTTATAAGGCAGATGATCTGATAATGAGACAATACAACAAACCTCAGAGTCCTCTATATAAGCAAGAAAAGACGAGGAAACCCAACATAAATCGATAGTCGAATTGCCCGCAGAGCCAATAAAGGTGTATTGCGCAGGGGTATCACTTGCTGAACGCCCATTTAATACATAAAGATCGTGCTCTTCCATAAAGCTCAGAATTTTTTTCCCTCTTAAGTTAATGACCGTATCATAAGCGGAACGTGTATTATTTAATAGAGTATTGCAGCATAGTTCATCATTTAGTGAGCCTAGGCAGCCTATGCGAGAGTTAAAATCTCCCACCAGAATAATATTACTCGATATTGTTTCTTACATTGTAAGTTAAAATTTCCACGAAAATCCACAGGTTTGTAATTTCAATAACAGTAGCTTCAAAACATTTTTTAACAAGGAGAATTAAACCCCCGCTGGCACGACCCCTAGATTTTTCTTTTACAGCGCAACTATGTATTATTTTAAAATGCTCAGTTATTTCTCTTTCTATAATTGGTACCGACTGTAAGTGCCAAGTTTCACAAAGACCAATCAAGTCGAACTCGTACAACTCGTTAACATTTCTTTTTTAAAAGAATAAAAGGAGTTTAGTTTTTTATGTTATTATTCTGTTGTGTCACTCGGTTTTTTTCTTTTAATTTTTTAGTACTTTGAACTACTTTGTCTTCTTCGTCGAATAGCTCCTCTGACGACTGCGGTTTAAGTCGCTTTTTATTATTAATTTCCCGAAGCGCGAGTCGTTTTTCTCGTTTCTTAATACGTAAATCCAACGGTAGATCTTCTTGAATGTATACATTTGTCCCTTTAAGTTTAAATCTTCCGTCGTAAATACTTTTCTTTAGACGATAGTCGTATAAACAGACTTTAACTGGGTTGTTTCCATCGCTTTTATTACCAATTCGAAACATTTTGACTACATCTGATTCATTTATTTGGATTTCTAATTTTTCACCGACAATGTCACGGAAATTGGAGAATAGTTCGGTATCAACACTTGAAATGCCAAAAACAATAAGATTGCATTTGTTAACCTCTTTCTGTAAATATGAAATACTGGCTTGCTGTTGTGTAACTAATGATTCCAGTTGAGTGTATTTATTTTGATTAGATAAACATATTTTTTTAACTTCACTAATATCTTCCTTTGTATGCAGAATGTCGTTTCTTAAATTTAATTCCATTTCATCAATACGTTTTAACAAAGTATCCAGCTTCTTCTCCATGGTGACAGTTCAACACTTATTCAACATGTGTTCAACGCTTAAACATAACCTAAGTTTTTGTTCTGATGTTATACAGTGAGAAATTATAAATTTTTCCCCATCAAAATACCGAAGTTTATCAAAAATTTTAAACAAAAACCAATGGCAAGCAAAATTAAATATAAATTTTATCAAACTAGAAGTAAATTCGATCAAAAAATGTAAAAATATGCACATATGAAAGAAACACGCCTTTCGCGGTTAAATGCAGTATTGCCAACCCCAGTAGTAAATTAAAAATTATGGTTTAAAGAATTTTTTTATTATAAATTGAAACAAAACATTGAAGTAAATCAACAAGATAAGCTATTATACAAGAATTTAGTCAACTGCCGCACAATAGGTGCAAAACAGGAGTTTGTGCTTTACTTACATGGCTTGAAGACACTTAACATAATGAAAATGGCCTTTGGGATCATTTGATTTCAGATACAAGCCGCACCTTGCCTGTCTCTTATCAACCTGGCAATACGTAAATAATTTGTTTGAAAAGTATACATGAATTGATGATTACACATAAAATATAAAATAAACTTACTGTCACAAAAGTTGAAGGTAAACTCACGACTGGGGTTCATATACACCCCACACACAATTTGTAAACACACTGCGTAACAACTAGCCAACAACGAGAAGTGCGATCGACCTTACACTGCTCAGAAACCTTCGAGCTAAATTATCGATCACACCGGCGGTCGGTATTATTGCTCGCTAGTTCAGGAGCATAGTTCAAACTTTGCGTGGGCTGCGTTTGGACCCCAGTCATGAGCTTGAGGGTTAAACGCTCGGTGGATCATGAAATTATAGGCTGCGATTTTATGTTGATACGGACTTATTGAATCATTTGGAATTGTAACGCCAGAGTAAGATGTTTTTCTATATATGTGACCTGGACTACGAAAATGTACCTATCGTCGGAAAAATCAATTTTTGTTTTTTGATCGAAATTTATAGAAAATTGAACGTATTTTTCAATGGAACAAACCGCAGACTCCTAAGTTTGAAACTTTTTCTGGAAATCATCCTTAAAGTTCAAAATGAATTATAAAAATCGCGAAAAAAAATTGTAAATAGATCAAGCTTTTGCACCTGTGGTCGGAAAAGTCAATTTTTTTTTTTTAATGAAAATTTATAGAAATTGAAAATTGAACACCCTTTTCCATTAAACAAACCATAAATTTCTATTTTTTATTATCTTTGTAACAAATTACACAAGTTCAACAGAAATTACATAAATGCTATCATAAATGTATGGTTATCTTTAACAGCTGTTTTCTCGAAAACTTGATTTCTGACCATAGGTACCTTTTCGTAGTCCAAGTCACATATGTGGAAATCCAGCTTATTAATTTTAGTAATAGTTAAATCTAAAAAGTTTATGCTATTATCTTTTTCTATTTTTTATTCATTTAACATTTAATATATCTTTTTTTTTTAGAACGTGGGAAACTCCGATACATAGTGGGGCGGTATGTGGGGGGGCGTCATCTCCGAGGGCGGTATGTGGGGGCGCGACACCTCCGAGGGCGGAACATGCCGCCCCGGCAAAACCTGCAAAGGGGGTATGTGGGGGAACGACACCTCGGAGGGCGAAACATACGGGGGTGGTATACAGGGGGGCGACACCTCAGAGGACGAAATACTAACGGGCGACACCTCAGAGGACGAAATACTAACGGGCGACACCTCAGAGGACGAAATACTAACGGGCGACACCTCAGAGGACGAAATACTAACGGGCGACACCTCAGAGGACGAAATACTAACGGGCGACACATCCGAGGACGTAATGTGCCTGTTCAAAACCTGCGGGGGCGACACTTTCGAGGGCGTAATAGAGGGGGGTACAGGGGCTGGAAGGCGGATGGTGGCAACGCCATCTACATATATTATTAATTAAAGGGTCATTCTTTTTAAAACCAACCAAAAATAAATGATTTTTAAACCTATCACAGATTTTTTGAAACTTTGGTTAATTGTACTCTTTAACATCCTGAATTCAAATATAATTTTTAAAAAATTTTATAGTTTTTGAGTTATATACTTTTGAAAATTGCAAAATACTCTTTTTTGTTACTCAATTCCAGCATTATAAAATGTTCTAGTTTCAGTTCTATAAATCCTAGAGAGTTGTATGACTGCTCATTTTAAAGAGAAATTAATAGGCTTTAATTTGATACTAATCTTGAATACTTTTTGGAAATAATATTTTTTTGGAAAGCCTCAAAACTTGCTTTTGAAAATTTTTTTGAGATAGTGTTTTTTGAAAATTATGAAAATAATATATATTTATAATAGTGACTTGGGGAATGCACCATAAAAATTTCAAAGTGGGACCATGATGGAATGAGCAGTTATGATCAAAAATGCATTTTAGTGTATAGTATTTTAAGATTTCTTTAAAAACCTTTGAAACCAAGCTCCTATGTCAGAATGTGTTAAAATACTATACACTAAAATGAATTTTTTATCATAACTGCGGATCCCATCATGGTGTCCCACTTTGAAATTTTTATGGTGCATTCCCCAAGTTACTATTATAAATATATATTATTTTCATAATTTTCAAACAACACTATCTCATTTTCAAAAAATAAAAAACGTTTTGAGGCTTTCCAAAAAAAATATTATTTCCAAAAAGTATTCAAGATTAGTATCAAATTAAAGCCCATTAATTTCTCTTTAAAATGAACAGTCATACAACTCTACGACTTATAGTACTGAAACTAGAACATTTTATAGTGCTGGACTTGAATAACAAAAAAGGGTATTTTGCAATTTTCAAAAGTATATAACTCAAAAACTATAATATATTTAAAAAATTATATTTGAATTCAGGATGTTAAAGAGTACAATTAACCAAAGTTTCAAAAAATCTGTGATGGTCAGGTTGAGTGCCTGGTTGGTTTTAAAAAGAATTGCCCTAAAATAAGTGTTTCACCTAGTATCTAGATTTTATAATATTATAATTTTTATAATACCCATACGATTTTTATAATACCTATTATACGATTACACTAAAATTTAAGCCACGTCTCATTAAAATTATAATCTTATAAAATCTAGATGCTAGGTGAAACACTAGCTTTAATACCTACCTTTTCAATTATAATAATCAAAAAAATAAATTTTTTTAAATTTGTTATTCGATGTTATTTTTTTATAAGTTTAGTTTCCCTCACGAAATTTGTATCGTAGACCAAGATCAATTTAATTTATAATTTCGAATTTCAGTGTTTTTAGTCGAATTTTCTTCGAAAAATTAAACTTATTATACACTCAATCCGGTAAGAACAGTGAGTAGCGAGACTAGGGGCGCTATCCGTTTTCGGACCCGTAGAACACGATTATGTTTTTTCCCGAAATTTTTCCCCGCCACCTTTTAATTTGTGTAGGGCCCCCCTATGGAAATTAAGAGCTGAAATTTGGTAAATGGGGCTCATTTTCAAGGCACCTCATACTATTAAAGTGGGGTCAAACTTTGGGTAAATTTTTTTTCCGACCCGACATTTAAGGGGGTGGTGGGGGACAACAAAACAATAGAACCTTTCCAAACAGGTTTTAAATAATGTTTCGATCAATTATCTACAACATATCCAAAATTCAGCTTCCTAGGGTGATTTGGAGGGAGTAGAGGGGTGGAAAACGATTTTCGCTGGATCTCACACGCCCTCAGCCCCCCAGAATTAACGTAGACGGTTGAAATTTGGTGTGTTGATAAAGTTCGTACCTAGGTTGTGCTTTTTGGACGTTTTAATATTCTACCCCCATCCCCCTCATTTTTAAGCTACAAAATTTCATGCTTTTTTGACGTTTTCATTTTTTGGTAATTACTACAATTAACTGACTGTTTGAATTAGCCAAAAGATAAATAAATAAATTGTTATAACTATAAAAAAAAATTAACCGTTCCCGCGCTATCCGCGTTATCTGCTGATTATCTGTTCTGTATTCACAAATAATCACAACTGATGATCAATTACATAAACTGCATCAATTGCGTACATACATAGTTCAAAATAAAAAGAGATAGAAACTGTACAGTTATTTTTTATTATTTCTTTCTGTTGGACCATCACATTTCTAATGGCTTGCCTGCTCCACATGTACTATCTCTATGGTAATCACGGAGGTATGTGGAGATGACATCTCGTATGTGTGAATATTACAGAAATGAAGCATTACACACACATTTACAATCGCATACGTACCTTAAAAAATCATTGTGATCTAACAATTTTAAATGGGGTATATTTTTATAAAAATAATATAGGGAACAAGGGAATATTTAGCAAAGTATTTACCAATAACAAAAACTTTTTTTGGTGTTTTGATGTTTTTTAATGGAAACAAGAGTTACATGTATAAAAAAATTAAAATACATAAAAAATATATACATAAAAAAAATTTGTTTAGACACCCATGTGTATAACATTATAATATGGCGGATACTCATATTTAATTTTTAAATAGAACATGATTTCTACTTATCTATGAAAGGTAATTGGGTTTTTCCTTCTTTTTTTTTTTTTTACTCGATTGTCGCTTTTTGGACGATAAAACATAACAATTAACCATTTTGGTTTCCGATGGAAAACGTAGTCAATTTTAATTTCACGACAACTTTTCAAACATCCCACGTGGCGCACACACACAATTAAACAATGACAGGAGGTCGGAGGAACACCAGCGTTTGGCTTCAGATCACCTAAAGTAGAATTTATATAAACTGAAAATTATTCATTCAATAAGAATGCACGTAAGTTTATGTATCAGACACGCTCGTAATATTATAGCTGTTTCTCACAAGATCTATTATCTAATATATTGAAAAAGGATAGTAGAAAATATAATAACTTTTATATGTGACAAAATTTCATTTTTACATTCTTAAGGTGTGAATCATTTCATTTAATAAAAATTTGCCTATAACAAAATGACTGGTCCATATACGTCATTAGTGGTAATAAATATTTTTTTAATTTGTATACGATTTTTGTTGTTTTTTGAGACTATTTATTAGTAAATATTCTAACAATATTTATAACAACAAATATAATATCTGAAAATATAGAAAAACGTTAAATTCAACTTTGCTTGCCGCCATATTGGTAAACACTTTAATCCTTTTTTGTCTTCATTTTCATACACATTGAATATATTCCTGTATCTACCTCTATCTATTAAATACTCATTGTCAGAGGAAACAAATTATACAAGTTATACACGATATACATCATAGATATTATAATTTATAATATACACTATATACACGATGTATATGATATACACAGCCTGTATCCGTTAGCCAACATGAATTTTAAAATTTTAATTTTCTTACTTAAAACCAATTCCGATCGTTTGTGAATCGTTTGTAAATGTTTGTGACACCATTCAGAAGTTTTGTGACTAATTAGTTATTAAGTAATTAACTGGTTAATTAAAAGGTATCCGTTAGCCAACGTAATATTCAAAACTTTAGTAATATTAACTTTTTTATACTCAGTCGAACAGAAATCGTTTGTGAATTCTTAATTTACCAATTTAAACGTTTGTGACAACGTACTTTTCAAGAAAAATAAGAAAAATTGCAAGATGATATGCATCGCTGCGACATCTACTGGCACTGTTTAGAACTATTTTCAATTCTGAATTCATTTAAAAAACTCTGACCCATTCCGATCGTTCATAAATCGTTGATGAATATTTTGTGACTCCATTCACAAGTATTGTGACTAACTAGTTATTGCGTAATTAATAAGTTATGTAATTAAAAGGTATCCGTTAGCCAACATCATATTTAAAAATATAGTAATATATGAGTAATATGGAGTTTTTACACTCAATCGATCTAAAATCGTTTGTGAATTCTTAATTTATCAATTAAAACGTTTGTGACAACGTATTTTCTAAGAAAAATAATAGAAATTACGAGATGACAGGCATCGCTGCGACATCTGCTGGCACTATTTAGAACTATTTTCAATTTTGAATTAACCTTTCTTCTTTATTTATTAGTAACAATTTTTAATATTTATTAGAAAAACTTTGACCCATTCGAATCGTTTGTAAATCGTTTATGAATGTTTATGACACCATTCACAAGTTTTGACTAACTAGTTATTGAGTAATTAATAAGTTTATTAAAAGGTATCCGTTAGCCAACATCATATTTAAAACTATAGTAATATATGAGTAATACAGACTTTTTTGTACTCAATCGATCGGAAATCGTTTGTAAATTCTTAATTTATCAATTAAAACGTTTGTGACAACGTATGTTCTAAGAAAAATAATAGAAATTGCGAGATGACATGCATAGCTGCGACATGAGCGATGTGATTCTTAGAAAATACATTGTCACAAACGTTTTAATTGAAAAATTAAGAATTCACAAAAGATTTTCGATCGATTGAGTATAAAAACGTCTATATTATTCATATATTACTATAGTTTCAAATATGACGTTGGCTAACGGATAACTTTTAATTAACTTATTAATTACTCAATAACTAGTTAGTCACAAAACTTGTGAATGATGTCACAAACATTCATAGACAATTTACAAACGATTGGAATGGGTTAAAGTTTTTTAAATAAACGTTAAAAATTGTTATTAATAAGTAAAGAAGTAAGGTGAATTCAAAATTAAAAATAGTTCTAAATAGTGCCAGCAGATATCGCAGCGATGTATGTCGTCTCGCAATATTTATTATTTTTCTTAAAAAATACGTTTGTCACAAACGTTTCAATTGATAAATTAAGAATTCACAAACGATTTCCGATTGATTGAGTATAAAAAAGTCCATATTACTCATATATTACTATAGTTTTAAATATGATGTTGGCTAACGGATACCTTTTAATTAACTTATTAATTAAGCAATAATTAGTTAGTCACAAAACTTGTGAATGCTGTTACAAACATTCATAATCGATTTATGAGCGATCAGAATGGGTCAAAGTTTTTTAGATAAATGTTTATAATTTAATTAATAAATAAAGAAGTAAGGTGAATTCAAAATTGAAAATAGTTCTAAATAGTGCCAGCAGATGTCGCAGCGATGCATATCATCTTGCAATTTTTCTTATTTTTTTTGAAAAGTACGTTGTCACAAACGTTTAAATTGGTAAATTAAGAATTCACAAACGATTTCTGATCGATTGAGTATAAAAAAGTTAATATTACTATAGTTTTGAATATTACATTGGCTAACGGATACCTTTTAATTAACCAGTTAATTAGTCAATAACTAATTAGTCACAAAACTTGTGAATGGTGTCACAAACATTCACAAACGATTCACAAACGATCGGAATTGGTTTTAAGTAAGAAAATTTAAAATTTAAAATTCATGTTGGCTAACGGATACAGGCAGATATACACCATATATCGCACGTTTTCTGTCTTTAAGGCTGCCTTTACACGATCAGTAATACTGTCAGTATTTATAAATACTGATATTATTACTGATCGTGTAAAGGCAGCCTAAGCCATTCTTCAATATTTTCATCATTATTTCAGTATCGTCAATACATGATCAATAAAAATGTCAGTATTTTGAAATACTGACAGTATTACTGATCGTGTATCGATAATACTGAAGTATTCGTATGTATAATTTACATTATAAAAATAATGATTCATTATTTTTGTCATTAAATACTGACAGTATTACTGATCGTGTAAAGGCAGCCTAAGATGTGGAGGGGACTGTGACCACAGATCAAATACGTAGTTATATATAAATTATCTGTGACAGTGACATTAATGACAGTTAAACCGTTAAAACCACGGTTAAAACATATTTCTCGTAGGTATATGTACGATATGTATCAGCGGTACCAGCGGAGATAAATACAAATCGATTGTAGATCGTATAATATGTACATCATGGAAAAGTAGGCCCGTACATATTATTATCATATATTATTATTGAGTAGTATGTACGGCAGTATTTACAATTTGTACGATATGTACCGTATGTACATTGTACATACATGCGTATATGTATGGCAGAGCTAGAAAAACAAAATCGAATAGATCGAACATAACGTTTTTTCTTCTTTGTTTCCTTGTTTTGAGTTGCAAACGCTAGTACTATAGCTAAACACGCTTCTTCCATAATAATAACAATTCCAAAATTTTATTAATTCAAAAATTCCGAAAAATTAAATTTGACAGTTTGTTTTAAAATACTGAAGAAAATAATGATAGTGTACGGTATCATAAAAATACTGAAGTAATAAAAATAATGATTCATTATTTTTATCAGTAAATACTGACAGTATTACTGATCGTTTAACGGCAACGACATATTATATCGAACCGGGAGCGGAGTGAGAGTGAAGCGTTTATGTAAATCGGGCCTTATATACGTGCACTGAGTTTACTTTGTATTTGTGCGGTAAACTGTCTTTGTGTGAGTGATCGGAGGTGGTGGTGACCGTGTATGTGGCTCCGTATGGAGGTTCTACAATGCCAACAACAATCAAATCAATTGATTTGTGATTGATCTACACTCATCCACTACTACGGAGAGAGCGACTACTAAGTAGCCTAACGTGCACAGAAGTGCACACTGCAGATTACACGATAGAGATAGTTGCATTATTTCTGTACTCTGGGGATCTTACGCACTTTCTTTTTAAATGTAAAAAGTATTCTTTGAAAAAGCAAACGTATTAAATGTAAAAAAAAAATGTAAAAAATATTCTTTGAAAAGGCATACCACTGTGATGGAGGTGATCCTATGACGAAAATATTAACTATTAGTGGACTGAAACAGTTAAACGATATATTTTTGTATGTGATTAAGGCTTTTGAGCACTGAGCTCGTATTTACCGCCTAATGTGTTACAGTCGACAACAGTGTTCTATTTGAAGTTTTGCAATATGTATTTTAGTCACTCATGTAGCAGCAGATAGTTTTTTTTTTGTTATTGTTAATGCTATTGGTTTTTTTTTTTTTTTTTTTTTGTTAATAAGATTATTGTACTTGTTATTATTATTATGTATGTATTTGTTTATTCTTTATTATGAATCGTTAAGCATATTATTATTGTTTCTGTTATTTGGATTTAATTGTTATATGACTTGACCTTTCTATTGTAAAAGATTACAATAAAATTATTATTATTATTATTTTTTATTTTGCTTATTTTGCATCACTTTTGAAAAATAAAAAAATTGTTTCTCTCCAAAATAAAATTTTTTACGCACATTTTACGTTTTAGAGTTTCCTGAACAATTTTGGTTTGGTGTCTGTCCGTCCGTCCGTCCATCTGTCACTAGTTTGCACCAAGGGGCAAAACTTCTGAATTATTCGATTGTTTTTAATGTAATTTTCAGAAATTATGCGGTCTGGTTCCTAGACGGTCCCCTACAAATTTCATTGCATTCGGAGTAATAGTATCAACGGCGCTATCATAAAATCCCAGTAAATGTTAAAATCTTATTTACTGCTAGTCCCACTTCGCTCAGTTACTTTTGAATCGTTTTGTTTATTTATTTTTATTAATTAATTTATATACATATATAAAATTATGTAAAGACATATTGGGCATCAAATTACCAAAGTGCTGTTACGAGTACGAGGAAGCTGTGTGCCACACCCTATTCACAGCATATTTTATTTTATTTTTTTTTAAATTTGGGAAAAGTATATTGCCGAATGTGACATTTCTATTCTTAACAGATAATCGCATAATGATTTACCAAGGTCAATACTGACTGTACGAGCAGAGTACGGATTAGGAGATTTGAAGGATGGTAAATGAAATACATGTAGCAAATTTGCAATTAAGTCTTGTTTTATTAAAATTAAAACAAAAAGTCTTACAAAAAGTCTTACATAAAACGATATACACATATCGCTGTCTCGCAAGAACAACGATTCAAATCAAAATTGACTTTAACATCAAGATTTTATAAAGATCACATCTATTGCACGAAGCCACGAATAACTTCTTATTGCCGTCTTTTTATCTTACTAAACTACAGAATTCGTTAAAATATTAACTACACCATAATTACAGTGTCACACAAGAGCGTCTCCATATTTAAAAGAAAAATTATTATTTCTCAGAAATGAATAAATCGATTTAAAGTACACTAAAAGCACTATTACCCATTTACTTATAATTAGTAAGTTGTCCAGACTTCATTACTGTCTAGAATTTTGTGAGCACTGTTTTGGCATAACTTTTTATAAGATTTTTCGCATTTTGTTGCGGTAACGACCGCCAGAGCTCGGATATGGCGGCACACCTGTTTTAATAAAAGACAAAGTTTATTTGACAGAAACTCATGTGTAAAACACATTACTACAATCACGATTCAAATTTTGCATAGCCCAGAAGCATCACTTTTTGACATACTCCGATTTGATGTTCCGTCATTATACTAATATTAACTTGCTTTTTTTTAGCCAATAACTTTTGTCCTCGTCGCAGTGTTAAAAAAGTTTTTCGTTGAAATAACTTGAAAATGGTTTTATCTTCTTTTTCAGAAAACCCTCGCGTTTTTTCTTTCTCGGGAAAATTGTTGACGCTTTTCTGACCATTATATCGCAACACCCACTTTCATAGAAAATCTTCTGACTTGTGCATATATTTAGCAGCAATTTTATAAGTCATTTTAAGTCATATTGGCGTACAAAATAATACTGGCGTCTCAAGCACAAAACGTAGTGGAACCTTCTAATAGTTTTCTCTTGAAACAGTCCACTGGACGCTCTTGTGTGACAGACTGTATGCGATAGACCATTAATAGAAGACTCCTTCCGAGAAAACTTCTTTTTCAAGTTAGGTCGCTATTCTTGTCAACCAGCGATGTATTTTATACTTATTAAATAAACATTTTTTAACCTTCACCAACAAAATTTATAACATCTTCTATTTGGTCAATGTATTTGTCTGTTATAATCAGTGTTGCCAACTTTTTTTTCAGAGACCACCAAATTCGACTTTGAACTGTTAAAAAACCATTAAAAAACCACCAGCTTCTTCATCGACAAGCAAAAAAAAAAAAAACGCTCTTCGCTTTTCGACAGCAAAAATTTTTTTTAAAATAAGAATTTTTATGAATTAATCATAAAAAAATAGAAAAATAGAACAATATCATATAAATTAATAACAAAATAACCAGCAGTTTTAGTGGTGGAACCACTAAGATGGCAACACTGAAAACCACAAACCACTAGAAAAAAATTTTCCCCACTGTGGGAGGTTCAAAACCACTAGTTTTAGTGGTAAAACCACCGAGTTGGCAACACTGGTTATAATATCATAAAAATTGTCCATTTTCCTAAAATTTTAATGTTAATTAATTAACGTAAAAAGTATTAAGATTTTCTTTATTTTCAACAGAGGTTAAGTTTTTTTTGTTTTGCAACAGTTGTGTGCAGTCCAAACAAAACGTTCACACATGCGTAAAAATCATACACCATAATATAATATATTGCCAAGTGTTTGCTTACGTCATATATGTTTTATAATGAATAGTTAATTGAGTACTATACTCAAAGTATCGTATTAAAGCATCAAGTACTTAAGTATCGGGTATCGACAGTCAAGTGTTGATACCTACTCAGTATCGAAAGTATCGTTCGAACCCTAATTGTGTCTACTTATTTCATACATAGAACATCGATTTTTATTTTGTTTCGGCAGAGAGTAGCATAGAAAGTTACTAGATTAAAAAAAGAAAGAAAGTTAAGTTAAAGTTTCATTCAACATCACTCGATGGCGAACACCCATTATCTTTTATTTCTTATTTTATTCATTATGTGAAAGCCATAATTTAATTACCTAACCTTTTTGTACCGCCATATTGCAGTACGAGCTAACTCGTCTTAATCATTTAAAGAGTTAGGCCCGATTTACATTAACGCTCCGCTCTCGATACGATATCACTCCGCTCCAAGTTTGATAAAATATTCTTAAACAATAAACAATGAGTGTATTCAAATCATCACTCTGATATTTGTCCAATATCAGTCACGGTTCGCTCTCACTCCAATGTCACTCCAATATCAATACCACTCAGGTAATATTTTATCGGAGCGATATCAGACTTGTTATGGTTTGTACGTATAGTGTAAACACTGTTTTGATTCCACTCCACTCCGCTTGCATTCAGTTGTTATGAAAAAATGTTTGTATCGAACTGAGACCGAACTCGGAGCGTAGCCAGAGTGGCATTATAATGTGAATAGAGAACGAATAGGTACCAGCATGATATCAGCACTGTAATGGGAACGCAACAAGATTATATCGAACCGGGAGCGGAGTGATATCGTATCGAGAGCGGAGCGTTAATGTAAATCGGGCCTTAAAGTCAGATAAAAGATTAGTTTTGTAATAAAGTTTAAAAAAATTAGTTTTTTTAATGAAAAAAGAAAGTACAAAAAGCACGAAAATTTGGTTGGCATTACTTTCCCCTATGCACACTGTTACACCTTGTCGTTTGTGTTTTGCTAATGGACGACGATGATTTTGCTATTGGAATGCGATCACCCTGTCGTTTGTTTTTTCTAAATGGAACACGTTATTGGGTTTTCTAAATGGAACACGACCATTATTACCGTCTCTACTTAGAATTCGTTCTTGACAGAACAATTTGCTACAAAATAATATTTTCATGCTTTTTGAAATATTATATTATAATATTACTACTGAAATATTATATTTATGCTTATTAATAGCTATAGTTTTTATTATTGTTATTATTTTTTATTTATTTTGTATTTGTTTACTTGTGCCGTTTAACCATTTTTACAAATTTTTTTTGTGTTGTTTTGGTTATCTATTTTTTTGTTTTGTTTTTTATCTAATTTTTTTTTAAATTTTTCTTTTTTTTATGTGTTATTTTTATATAGTTTGTAAAGTGTTTGAAAAAGTATTTTTCAGTTATTAATATAACAATTCTGATAGTGCACGTGTTAAAAAAATTGTTTTATTAAAATTTTTAGTGTTACTTCCTGGAGCAGGTAATTTAGGTGGTAATTTATTGATATTTATTGATATTTATTTTTCTAAATAGCCGAAATTATTTTTAACTGACTTAAAAAAAGAGGAAGTTCTCAATTCGACTGTATTTTTAATTTTTTGGTTAGCAATTTAATTTGCTTTATCCTTCACTAATTAAATATTTATTATTATTAAAAGATTTGATTGTTTAATTTTGAAAAAATTAACCGAATGTTTTGTGTGGCCTTTTTTATTGCAATAATTTTTTTTCCAGTTTTGTTTATTGCAAGAATTTTTTCTAGTATCTTTAACTATAAAGGAATAAACCATTTTACATTTCTAAACATAAAAGTAATAAAAAGATGGACAACTATAGGTATATTTTAAATCACAATAATTATGTCGAAGATGACGTCATACGGGCATTTCATCAAATCTTATCTATTCATACAAGTTATAATCCTCGTGAAATAAGTTTAATTCAAAATCCGGCGTTAATTGTGCCAGTACCGCGAGATCAACCGCATCTTCAGATTATATTTGGAGGTGATACTGGGGCTGTTGGTCACTGGACCTGTATATTTTACAATAATGGAATATTGCGCATCTTTGACAGCTTAAATAATTATCTAATGGCTGGTCAAAAGTCGTATATTACTGCACTTTTTCCATACTTAAAACTTTCATGTATAAAGTTTGAAAACTGCCAAAAACAAAACAATTTAATTGACTGCGGTGTTTTTGCAATTTGTTTTGCTACTTCGTTAGCACTACAAGAAAATCCTACTTACCGAATATATGATGAAAATTGTATGCGAAAACACCTATTTCGAATCTTAGAGAGTGGTACATTACGATTGTTTCCATCAATAGCTGTAGTAAAGCGAGGATACCATCCGAACATATTTATCAACAAACTGAAAAAAACTGACGTTGAAAATGAAATATCTGTTGAATGTAAAAACAAAAGAAGACAATCTGTAACTAATTTCAATTCACCAATTACAGAAGCTTCAAAATTAAATAATTCCATTGATGAAGTGACATTAATAGACACTTCTACAAATGTTTTTCATGTTGAAGGAGAAATACTTGTAGAATGTGAAATAAAAAAGAGACAATGCGCAAATAACCTTAGTTCACCAATTGCAGATGATTCACTATCAAATAATTCCGTTGAAGAAAAGTCAGTAATGGATACTCGAGAAAAAAACAGAAACTGCAAACGAAAGTCTGAAACAAACGAGGATACGTTGAGAGAAATGAGAGAAAGAAAGCGAGTCCGGGATAAAATATATCGTGAAATTATAATGTTAGAAGCTAAAGACGACTGGGCAAAAGTTGCTGAAAAATACTCTAGCAATGTTAAAGAAGGATATATTCATCCATGTTGCTGCTGTGGGCGCCTTTGGCGTAAATGTTCTATTAGAAAACTTTCTAAAGTATCCATTAGAGCTAAGTTTGGTGACGAATTTGTTGCAAATGTTTTTCATTTAAACGCCATGGATGTTACTGGGAGTTTCTGTACGATTTGTGCAACAGCTATTGTGAAAGGTAAAATACCACGACTTGCTCGGGCGAATGGATTCCTTTTTTCCGAGAATTCCAGAAATTATTAAGAAGTTAACTGGTATGGAAGAAAGACTGCTAAGCGCTCGTCATGTTTTTCTAAAAATTGTACGTAAAGGTCAGGGATTGGGTTTCCAACACGGCCTCTCTGGGAATGTAATCAATGTTCCTGTTCAAGTAAATAATATGGTGAAGGCATTGCCTCGAGCTCCAAATGATGACTTCGTTGTGACAGTAGAGTTGAAACGAAAGTTTTGTTACAAACACGGCAGAAAAGAGCAAGTACGTCCAGAGATTGTTCGTCAAGCTGCAGAATATTTGTCAGAATGTGAATTGTTTCGTGAATATGGTATTGAACTGAATCAGTCTTGGACCTATTCTGACGATAATAACCAAGAGCCACTTGCAGAATGTACATGTAATAATATCGAAGTGGTTAACGAAGATGATCTGCCACCGAACCCAGGTGGTCAGGAAACATTATTGGATGATAATCAAGATGTCATTATAATGGCACCAGGACAGGGGGAACGCCCGATTTCATTACTTTTTGATGAAAATTTAGAAGAACTTGCATTTATCAAGGTTCATTGTGGTATTAAAAGGAAATTTAAATTAAAACTCACTCATTCTGAAATTATCAAATCTGAGATAAGTAGGTATGATAGGCGTGCAGTTCGACCTGATTATCTATTTACAGCTTTAAAAAAGCAACAGATGATAGCTGTTAAAGCCGGTATATCAACCTGTCTTCGAAAAAAAAATGTTCGAGGTGCTTCTGTTACTGCGGTGAATGTTTTAGATCGAGATTATGTAAATAATTTAGTGCAATATGATGAGGGATATCGTGTTCTTAATGGTATCAGAAATTCACCCTCACATTGGGAGGCTGAAAAGAAAAAAGTTCTTGGTATGGTTCGACAATTCGATATACCTACAATTTTTTTAACTTTGTCTGCTGCAGAAATTTACTGGTTGCCGTTACTGGTAATTTTAAAAAAAGTAGTTCACAATGAAATTATAACGGAAGAAGAAGCAGAAAACTTATCATACGAAACTAAATGCAAACTTATACAAGAGTACATACTTTGAAACAAAATTAAAAGAAATACGTAAAACTTGGTCAAGTCCTAGAGGCCCTTTTGGTGAATATAAGATAGATCACTTTTATTATAGAATAGAATTCCAGCACAGAGGCACACCACATGCGCACATGATGTTGTGGTTGGAGGGGGCACCACATTTTATACCTGGCGATCCTTCTTCAATAAAAAAAATTGTTGATTTTGTTGACAGTATAATAACATGTACTAGTAATGGTTTACCAGCCAATCTCTTACGTTATCAAACTCATAAACATACACATACATGTAGACCTACCAAGGAACGTTTATGTAGATTTGGAATACCGTTTTTCCCAATGGATAGAACAAGAATACTATTAGAGCTTGAGAAAGACCATCCATCGTATAAAATAGCAAAAAAAATGGCTGAATCTCTACAAGAAAAAATGCAAAATATACCAGAAGATATTCAGTCTTTTGAAGATTTTTTGCTTTATACAGGGCTATCTATGGAAGACTACATTCTTGCTGTTCGAAGTACTTTATCGAGACCAAAAATCATGTTGAAAAGAAACCCTAAAGATATTTACATAAATCCTTATTGTTTAAAAATTTTAAATTTGCACAGAGCAAATATGGATGTTCAATTTATATTAGATCCATTTGCCTGCTCCACTTATATCGTAGACTATATTAATAAAGCTGATAGAGGAATGTCACAGCTCTTGCGAGAAGCTACAGAAGAAGTAAAAATGGGTAACCATAGCGTGCGGGAATCCTTGCGAAAAATTTCTAACGTTTTTTTGAATTCAAGTGAGATTTCTGCGCAAGAAGCTGTTTATTGTCTTACAGGTCTTGCCTTATCCCGTGCAAGTGAAGCAGATATTTTTATTAATACAGCATTACCTCAAGAAAGAGTACACCTTTTAAAATCTTACAATGAACTCAAACTTTTAGATCCTCATTCAACAGATATTTTTAAAAACAGCATATTAAATTACTATTCTATGCGGCCTATTCAATTAGAAAATGTTAGCCTCGCGTATTTTGCTGCTTATTACACGTATTCTAAACGTACAAGCAATTCTAAAACTGACCATGAAGAGACTTGTGATGCCAACAATACACAATCTCAGAATGAACAAGATAATAACGTACTTACAGAAGGCAGTGGAAACTGGATGCGTTTACAAAATAACTTAGGATATATACGGAAAAGAACTAAACCTCGTATAATTCGATTTCGTCGGTACAGTTACGAAGAAGACCCTGATAATTTTTACAGAGAACAACTCATGTTGTATATGCCATGGCGTAATGAAGAAGAAGAATTATTAAATCCTGACCTAGACATTAAAAGTAAATTTTATCAGAACACTGAAATTATTAAAGCTGAATGTGAACAATTCAATAAACTTGGTGGACCAGAACAATTTGAAGCTCTGCTACTGGCTATTAGAAATGCGGAAAGTGCTCATGAATCAGACAAAGCTGATGAAAGAGGAATTCCTCAGGATGCGCTAGCAGAGTATGAGTTTGAGAAACAAATAGGAGACGTTGCCGACGATTTAATTCCAGGAATTAATCCAGGACCAAATCAGTGTGGAGATCCTATGATTTCTATAGCACAACCACCAAAATTATCCGAAAAAGATTTTTCAATTCTCAGTAGAAAATTAAATCCAGATCAGCGGGATATTTTATTACATGTTTTAAATAATTTTTGTATGCCAGTAAAAATTCCATTTTATATTTTTATTAGTGGTGGTGCAGGTGTTGGTAAAAGCGTATTGATTAAAGCTCTCTATCAGTGTTTAACTATTCATTTTAACAAAGAAGCGGGATCCGACCCAGACGACTTGAAAATTCTGTTGACAGCTTTTACGGGTAAAGCTGCATTTGGTATTGGAGGTCAAACAATTCATAGTGCTCTCGGATTACCAATTTCACAAGTTGGAAGTGTTTTACCGGAACTTTCGCCAAGTGTAGCAAACACACTTGCAGTAAAACTAGCAAAGGTTCGCGTAGTAATAGTGGATGAGATATCAATGTGTGGATCACGAACATTTCATCAAATTGATAGAAGATTTAGACAAATTTTTCATTCGAATAAGCCTTTTGCTGGAATTTCAGTGATTGTGGTAGGTGACCTGAGGCAACTATCGCCTGTGGGAGATAACTGGGTATTTCAACCCAATAGCCGCAATCCTTTTGCAAATTTAGCAGGTAATCCACTCTGGGAGTTATTCACTTTAGTAGAATTAAAGCAAATAATGCGTCAACGAGATGACATTGCATTTGCGGTAGCGCTAAATAATATGGCTGATGGAAAAATGTCAACTGATGATATAAATTTGATAAAAGATAGATGTTTCTCTGAATCAACAATCCCTGGCCATATAAGAGAAAGTATTAACTTGTTTTCAAGCAATCGTGAAGTGGACGAACACAATCATAGGATTCTGTCATCGATGAGTAGTGTTGGAGCTACGTCGAATGCTATTGATACTGTTTGTGGAGACAGTACACCGTCAATGAAAGCAAAAGCATTACAAACTATATCTAAATTATCTACTCAAAATACGTATGGTTTGCCTAATACTTTAATTTTGAAAATAGGAGCAGTTTATGTGATGACTGTAAATATAGATACAGCTGATGGATTAGTTAATGGTTCCACTGGAAAATTAAAAGAAATTGACTTTGCTATTAATAAAAACACTGGAGACCGAAGACCACTTCGCATATGGATAGACTTCGAGGATGATAATATTGGTGCGATGAGGAGGTCTCAAGCTATTAGTTCACTTCAACAATACAAAAGAAGAATACAACAAGGTTGGACACCAATAGATCAAGTCACATATGTTATAAAAAGATATAAATCTTCGAATTTACAAGTTCGACGGAGCCAATTTCCTATTGTGCCCGCGCAGGGAATTACTATACATAAATCACAAGGGTCCACATTAGAAAAAGTGGTCGTACATTTACATCCTAATGTTCGTAGATCCATGATGTACGTTGCTTGTTCCCGAGCTACAACTGCTCAGGGATTGTTTATTGTTACATCAGAAGAATTTAAAGCTCCTTCTGCACCTTCAGAATTAGACGTCGTAGGAAAAGAGATGCAAAGGCTTAGGCAGACGCCTCTTATCCCAGTGTATCGTTTTCTAAGAGAACCCCGTAACTGTACACAAATAATATTTCATAATGTTCAGTCATTGAGAAATCATTTACCAGATGTAAGTTGTGATCCTGTTATAATAGCTTCCGACATCTTTTTAGCTGTAGAAACATGGAGTTCCAGTCAAGATTTATTTGATTTACCTGGTTTTAGAGAGATAGTTAGAACTGATGGACCTCAAAAAACTTCTACAAACAGAGGATACGGGGTAGCAGCTTTCATTAAATCAAATTTAACTTGTTCTGCAATATGTAGTTATACTCAAAACAGCAATGATCGTGGTCATTGTGAAGGTATTTCGTTTATTATAAACGGAGTACGTTTAGTCGCGATATATAGGTCCCCCCAATGTTCCGATAAAAATGCAATAGACTTTATACTCAAAAGCGTTTTAAGTACTAATATACCGACATTAATATTTGGAGATTTTAATGAAAATTTTCTTTGTAAAGAACGGACAGCACTTCGTAATTTATTAGAAAGCAAAGGCTATATTTCATTACTCAATGAATGTGTAACTACAAGGGGTGGTACTCAATTAGATAATATTTTTGCAAATTTTCGGAGTGTAAATGTTGGCGTATTCCAATCCTTATTTAGTTACCACCAACCTTTATGGGCACGTGTACATAATATATAAATACAATATATACGGTACATTTATTGTACTTTTTGTATCTTTTATTTTATTTTTTATTTTTTTTATTTTATTTTTTATTTTATTTTATACATAAATTTTGTTACCACATTCTGTTCATATTTTATTTTATATATATTTTGTATATAAATTTTGCGACCAGATTCTGTTCACAGTGTATATTTTCAAAAATGGTACAGAAATACATCTTCCAAATTAGAGGCGAAACATATAATATTTACTTGTTTGCTATCATGGAAACATACGATTGACTGTATTCTAAGAGTCAGTTCGAAGCGGCCAAAGATGTTACAGAAGTGATTACTCTATATATATTATAGAAAACTGTTTAGCGTAATATAATAAAAAAAAAAGACTGCTTAAAGTGTTCAACATATTTAAAAGTTAATTCATAGAGTAAATAGCTATTTACCACTCGAAAAAAGGCCATGGTATAATAAAAATTTATTAGTATTTAAAAATTATTTAAATAAGTTATTATAGAAATTACTTATTTTATTGAAAATAAATAAACAAATTGAAATATTTTTTATTTTTGAGCAATTTAAATAAAGATTAAGAAAAATATATATTAAAATTATTTTGGAAATTTTTTAGAATATTTCAAATTAAAAGAAAATAAACATTTTGAAAGACGGCTTAAAGTGCTCAACATATTAAAAAGTTAATTCATAGAGTTAATAGCGATTTACGACTCGAAAAAAGGCCATGGTATAATAAAAATTTATTAGTAATTAAAAATTATTCAAATAAGTTATTATAGAAATTACTTATTTTATTGAAAATAAATAAACAAATTGAAATATTTTTTATTTTTGAGCAATTTAAATAAAGATTAATAAAAATATATATCAAAATTATTTTGGAAACTTTTTTTCTATTTTTTTCTTTAAATAGTACTTCAATTTAAAAGAGGAGAAACAAAGAATGTCGTGAAAAGAAATAAAGATATTTTAAAAGACTGCTTAAAGCGTTAAAGATATAAATAAAAGTTGGATGCATAGAGTTACTGATGAAGTCGGTACTTAAAAAATACCATGGTATAATAAAAATTTATAGTAATTGAAAATAATTTTAAATAAAAATAGAAAAATATACTGAAACTATTTTAAAAACTTTTCCTTATAATATTTTGAATCAAAAGAAGAAAAAAAAAATGTTTTAAAAAAATAGAAAAATGTACTGAAACTATTTTAAAAACTTTTCCTTAAATATTTCGAATCAAAAGAAGAAAAAAAATGTTTTAAATAAAAAGGACTAAAAATGTTTAAAAAGTCTCCTCAAAATTCTAGATATTAAAAAGTGGATGCATAGAGCTATTGGCGAACCCACCACTTAAAAAAAAGGGTAGTGCGCCATGGTGATACCGCAAGGTGGTGTGGAAATTCACCAAATTAAGTATATTTGAGGAAATGTTTTTAAAACCACTTAAATTTGAAACTACTACGGAATTCTAATTTTGTGTCTCTTGACACGCACTTGATAACTGCTGTATTTTAATTTAATATTTAAATATTTAATTTAATATTATATACTATAGAGGTATCTAAAACATAAGAATTTCAGCCAAATCCGTCAGGACATTCAATGACTTTTTCCATTTTCAAAACATAATTTATATTTATTTTTAATTAATACCAACAAGGGGTAGATTTCTAAGGGTTAAAACACAGTAAATTTCAATCTTATGTCCACAGCAGTTAGCAGAAAAAAAAGCGTAGACGATTCGTGCAGAAGCATTCCCACTCATGCTTATTCGCTAATAGCCTTTGAATTTTATTTTTAAACAGCAAACAGTTTTTTTTTTTTTTTATTTTCAAACAAAATGTGCTGTATTTTAATTTAATATTTAAAAATAAAACTCAAAGGCTATTGGCGGATAAGTCTGAGTAGGAATGCTTCTGCACGAATTGTGTAGACTTTTATTTCTACTAACTGCTATGGACATAAAATTGAAATTTATTTATTTGAAATTATGTTTTGAAAATCGAAAAAGCTTTTGAATGTCCTGACGGATTTGGCTTATGTTTTAGATCCCTCTAAAGTATGACTCACAAAAAGTTTTCAGCTTAAAAACAATTATAAGCCCTCCCTCCTCCAAAAAAATAGTTTACTTTTTCAATATTTTTTTTTTTTCATTAACTTGTAGCTATAGTATAGTTACCAAAATTTTTTCACAGGCTTCTTGCTATTCATACAATATATAATAATTCATACAACATATAACTCTGAGTAGCCCCAACTTAATGCGTGTCAAACACGCACTTGACTGATTTTTTTTTTTATTACTTTGTTTAAGGTGGGTACACAATATATATTAAACTCAAATAAATCGGCTCAGTAATTTCGTAAAAAAAATTTTTTTTTGAAAATTTTTGTCTGTTTGTGTATTCATAAACTATTAGCCTCAGAGGGTTGAAATTTGGCAGGAATGTATCTGGGGCTAAGAAGTATTAATTCCTATAAAAACAATCAATTTTGCGTCAAGGGCCGTTTTCCCTATTTTACCCGGCTATGCCCTTTATTTCCCGACCTCGAGATCTTCGTCCGTTTGGACGGAAAATTAAAAGACACCTTTTTGTTTAAATTATTGTAAAAAAATTAATGTGGTAAGAGTATTTGGGATGTGAAATAATAAATTCAATCAAGGCCCTAAGCAAAAACACGCGTGAATAACCCAAATACAATTTGCACGCTAGAAACAAGTTATAACCGGAATATCAAAATGGTTGCATGAGGTTATGAAATTAATTAATTTTACATTACAAATTAAAAATCGTAGGACAAATCAAAATATTTAACTTAGTGAATTGAGAATTTATTGAAGGGTCCTAAATCTCAGCGCACTCCCTCAATTTTCTTAGCGATTACCGGAATAATTGAAGATTAAAAAGTTAAAAAGGGTTACACTGAGAGTTAGCACTCGACACAAATAAATAGCGAATAAATTACACACTAAAGGGAAAGTAATTATGGCAGGAAACTTATTTAAATTATATTTAAATTATAATTATAATATTTAAATCTGACGAAACTAACCTACCAAACCTTAATTATCGTTATCACTAACTAATGTTGCCTGTAAATATCCTAAATCGTATAGGTTTTAGCCCAATACGAAAATTAGGATTTAAAAAAAAAAACAGATACGCAACGTTTGTTTTATAAATTTACTTATAACTACAGCATTATCGAATATGATTAGATGATAAAGGCAAAAAATTTAATTTTAACAAATGCAACGTTTGTTTTGTAAATTCAAATATGAATACAACATTATTAAAAAAATTTGAATGCTAAAGCTACAAAAATTTTATAAATTTAACTACATTATATTATTCTATTTTAAATAAATTTCCCATATTAAAAATTTTACAATATACTTAAATATTATAATGAGGGACTCCATGATATCGCCCCGGCCAACAGATTCCTTTCACCAACTTTCCCTTTTTTTTAAAAAAAAAAAATTACCCACCTTGAAGCATGTTTTCACTTACACAGCTAGTTGAGAAGAGAGCGCGTCCCTTCATTGTTTTTTTATTCTACCCCCCGATTATTTTAATTTTCAAAACATTTTACGTAATTCTCTTGACAAACATGTCAAATTTCGTTTTTATTTGTTTTCCTTTTTTAATTTCTAAGTACATATTAAAATACAAACAATATGAACCAGGAGGTTCATATACAAACAATATGAGGTATGAAATACAAACAATATGACACCTTCATTAACTTTATAAGACAGTGGTTCTTTCGTTGAGATCCCTATCAATAGATGGGTCTGATGGTTTTGTTTGACTATACATTAGTGATAAATATTTTGAATATATTGTAAATTGTTATCGATTACATATATATATATATATATATATATATATATATATATATATATATATATATATATATATATATATATCTTTTTGCTTTTTGGTATAGAAATTATTGTGAATTGTTGTTAACTATAGATTTAAGCTTTACAGCAATATAATTATTGCTATAGTGCATTACTTTCACTTAAAAATGTAAAATTTGAAAATAACAAGGAAGTTATATGTAAAATTAAAACACTGTACAATAAATTGATCAAAATAACAAAATTAAACTTCTCTGGATTCCAGGACACCAAGGTATAGAAGGTAACGAGACTGCTGACCGGATCTCTAGGGAGGCATGTGCGGACGGAGAGGATCTAAATACAGAACCGACAGTTGAGGAATTTATTGCGCAACTGAGATTAATTGGGCAACGTAATATAACATTTTTAATTCATAAGAATTCGTATTCTACCGATGCAGGGCAGATTTGTACTATTTGTAATCTGATGAGAAAAGAGCACAATATAAAAATAATATCCTTTCACAAAAATTAGAAAGATTTGAAATGAATCTAAATATTTTATGTAATTAACACTATGAGACCCAAACACTTTCATAGTAAACTTCCCCGGAAGCCGGCAATATTTTAAAAAAAAACCTTATATAAACAAATATATAAAATAAAATGATTCAAACACTGAATAGATTCAACACAGTTCAACATGTATGTGTAAAACTGTAAACATACGTACGTGATACGTACATACTACATATATTATACACTGACATTCAAATCAATTTTATTTAAAAATATAAATTATATTTTTTATGTATTTTTTGTTTATCTTAAAATTTTTTGTACACAGAAACCAAAAGAGTAGTGTGTGTTGGTATGTATTTGTGTGAGTAGGAACACATCCGTGTGATGAATGATGAAGATGACAAACATCGCACACATAATGCATAACCAACTAATCAATTAATCATTAATCGCGGTCGCCCGAAGCCATGGGACTAAAAGTGTTAATATTCAAACAAAATATTTATTGTTGTCAAAAAACAAACAAAAATTTTATTTTTGTTAATTTTTATTTTCTTTAAATGTATTTATATAATCTATGTACCAAATGTTATACAAATTAATGTTTATATGTTTAATTTTTATATTAATTGTACAGTATGTTAAAAAAAAGCTAAACTCCTTGTAATGAGAATTTGTATTCTTAAATGGAACAAAAAAATAATAATAATATAAAATACGTTCAATGAAATATGTTTATGGACGGTTTAACGTAGTTGCTCTGAGATAGTCAGGTACAAAAGCATATCTCAGCAAAAAAATTTTCGTTTATCAAAAATTAAATAATGTATTAATATTCTTCTGTTATTATAGTTGTATACCACTTGTTTTTTTTTTTTTGAATTTCCGCGCGCTTATGTTGTAGAAATTTAAAAGAATTGTTGAAAAAGCGTTGTAAAAACACTGTAAAATGATGTTTTTAAATTATATTTCACAAACAGCGTGGTCAATAATTTTTATTTCTTATTAAATATGGTTTGTAACTTTTAATTAAATAACATATTAAATTTTTATCAAATTCCTTTGACACGTTTTCATTTTATTTCAAAAAATAGAGTTTTCCCATAAGAGCCCGTGTTAAAATTACAAAACTTTGAAATCGTTTCTCTCAAAATTGGGGTGGTCAATTTCTTTTCGGTAAGGGCTCGTATTATTGGCATTGCATTAAATAAATACCCAGAGAAGTTTCGTTAAAATCCTTTGAAAAAATCGTTTTATCGAACAATTACCTTAATAGCTAGTTTCCCAAATGTCCAAACTGCAATTTGTAGAATTTTTTAGAAGGGGTGGTTTTCCATTAGTAAAATGGCTATTGAATTCTAAAACTATTTTATCGCACATACCAAATGAAATTTAGTCACCGATTGTTACTGAATTTGACAAATATTACCTTAAGATTTTAGGTTTAGAATATATTCCTGCCATGGGCGAATTTCATTTTAA
Organism: Brachynemurus nebulosus; assembly: GCA_035578155.1. Classification (NCBI taxonomy): domain Eukaryota; kingdom Metazoa; phylum Arthropoda; class Insecta; order Neuroptera; family Myrmeleontidae; genus Brachynemurus; species Brachynemurus nebulosus. The sequence continues at coordinate 1,032,536 of JAPWDM010000007.1, read as the reverse complement.
AGTCCATAAAATGAATAATCGCTGTACAAAACAAACCATATTAAGTTTGGTTAGCCGCATTTTCGATCCATCAGAATTTTTGTCCCTAATTTCCCTTAATATAAAATTATTAATTAAGAAAACTTGGTCCTTAAACTTAAATTGGGATGACCCTGTTCCTCTCACAATAGAGAATTCGTGGAAAAAATTAAAATCAGAATTGCCTTTTATTGGCAATTTGGAAATTCCAAGACACATTGGTGTATTGAAAATCTCATCGTATAGCATCGTTGGATTTTGCGATGCATCCCCTTCTGGTTACGCTTCTGTTATTTATATTTGCACGGTTGACGAATACGATCCAGTCCGTGTTTCGTTTCTATGCTCCCAAGCTCGTGTTATTCCCATGAATAAAATAACCTTACCTAGATTAGAATTTTGTGCCGCTACGCAATTAGCAAAATCACTCACTCATATTCGTGACACATACACCGATCGGATGCCAATAGAAAATATTCATGTATTCTCCGATTCAATGATAACTCTTCATTGGATTCATTCCACAACAAAAAAAATGGAAATCATTTATTTCCAGTCATATTTCGATAACTCAAAATTGTTTATCGTCGTCCTGTTGGCAGTTCACTTCCGAAAAACAAAATCCTGCGGGAACTGCGTAACTAGGGGATTATTCCCTACTGTCCTTGTAAGTCACCTTATTTGGATGCCTGCCCCCCTGGGTTGTTGCTCGCATCTCCCGAATGGCCAACAAAATCCCTCAAAACCAACATCAGTGAAGAAGATGTCTCACCTGAAATAGCAAGTTGTATTGCCACGAAAGAAACAATCTCATCTCTTTATATTTTAATCGAATATTTTTCTTCCTGAACTAAACTTTTGAATTCCACTGTTTAAGTCCTTCGTTTTTGCCATATTTTATCATCTAAGGGTAGTATAACTACTGCCGATTTGAAAATAGCTGAAATTTATTTAATTCGTGCTGTTCAAAGGCGGTATTTTTAAGAATATAATCTTCTTTCGAATAACAAACCGGTTGATTCCAAAATTCAAAACTAAATCCGGTTATTGAGAATGACATTATCCGAGTTGGGGGACGAATATTAAGAGCTAGCCTTAGTTTTGACCAAAAACACCCCATTTTATTACCAAAATTTGATCCTCTTACTATTTGTTTAATAAATTATTATCAGAAACTTTATTTTCGTACTGGTGCCAACCTTTTTCAATCGTTAATTAGTAAACAATTCTGGATTTTATCGGCTAGAAGTATTATTCGGAAGTATATTTGGCTGTGTAATTTATGTTTTCGTGCTCGACCCAAGTCCCTGTATCCAACGATGACAGATCTACCCGCCAATTGTTCGCAAGATACAATGGAAATTTAATCCTCCCTCTGCCCCTCATATGGGAGGCATTTGGGAGGGTAATATTAAAAGTGTTAAGTTTCACTTAACACGCATAATTCAAGATAGTTCAAATATATGAAGAACTTAACACCGTTTTGATTGAAATTGAAGCTTTATTAAATTCGAGACCTTCGTACATTCATATCTCCCGGCCCGAGGGTGTATGCGCCCTTATTTAAATAAATTGATCTGAATTTGTTATGTATCAAAATCGATATTTTTGTAGTAAACAAAATTTGATGCGCATGATCCTAGTTTTTAATTAGTGATCATTTTAACCAGTAATAGTTGAACAATAGAAATATATAGTCGTTTGTGAACCATAGTTGTTATATAGCCTAAAAGCATTTTATAGTTATATTGTTACTAAGAAAATTACCTAGAAGCGTCTTATTTTAAATATCGTGAAATGATAGTGTTTTCAGTGATCCTGTTTTCCTTGAATTTTCCCTTATTGTATTGTGCTAGAAAACCTTCGAAACGGAAGATAGCGGCATTTGAGGTAAGAGGTTTTTCTCCTATTTGCTAATTTGTTCTTCTTTATTTACTCATTTATCCAACAGCCAAAATTAAACAATGAGTTACTCATTGTTTAATTTTAAAAATTTCAAGCTGTGATTCTACTGTTTGTTGCATCACCAGTATTAAATGCGTAAACAAAGTACAAGGATTACGACAAAAATGCAAAAAAATTTGATTTTAAAGTTTTTAAGTACATAAAAATCCTGTCCTTAATTATAATACACAATTATGAAAATGTTATAAATGATCTAATAATAAAATAACAGTAGTACTCGTTTTACAGTAGTACGATTTTATAAGGACTGAGAGGAAATGGCGTACAAAGTGAGAAAATATTTTAAAAAAAAGGTAAAAATCATTTTTACAACGAAAAAATATAGAATACTATAATACGTACAGACAGAATATCGTATTAGGCGGGTACTATTGTATTATAATTAAATATTTTTATTTTCAGGAACAAGATGAGGAACAGTCAACAGAAAACTCTAGAATGTTTGGAGAAATCTGTTCCAGAAAGCGAAAAAACTCAACCAACAGTTCATGACACATCTGAAAATACGCCTATTCAATCAACTCCAAAAAATACTTCATCCAAAGGACCCCCTAAACGAAATAATGATAAAAGTAATTCTTTGCTAGAAACAATTGAACATCATTTTAAAAAACCTAAATTGAAAGAAGACAGGTATGATGTTTTTAGAAAAAATGTGGCCTTAAAGTTGAGAGACATAACAACTAATACTCAAAAATTGATAGCAGAAAAACTAATTAATGATGTTTTATTCATGGCTGAAATGGATCATTTGACTATGTCACATTCTGTTTGTGATTCTAAAAATAGCGCAACTATGATTTTCCTACATCTCAGAATTCTAATAACAAAATTTTAGTTTTATAAATGAATGAGAAAACTGTAGTTAAATACCATATGGGAACATATAAATTTTGGAAAATATTACAAATAATTATATTAATTTTTGAATAAATATTAGCAAAGTAACATATTCTTTATTGCGTCAATATTTTAATTTTATAGACGGGTAGAAAACTGTACACATAGTCCAGCCACTAGCAATAAAAATGAGGGTAATAAAACTTTTCAAAAAATGTTGTTTTAACACGCTGAAGGTCGATTAACTGATTCACTGATGTGACAACTAATACATTAATTATTCTTATAAGGTGCATAAACAAATGTAGCTTGCTCGCTGTTTATGCGGCATAATGTTCCTTACAATATAAAAATGTTCCAAAAACGTGAATTTATGCGACATCTGATAAGTTACATATAGTCCATTCTGGTCGTGAGCTAAATCTTTAATAAGTTCTTAAAATTAGCCTGTATTTTCCATAATGTGTGTACGATCTCAATTAATACATACTGTTAAATATGAAAATACTACAAGGCGGTTGGTTTGATTATGCTAAATGTCATATTTATACCCAGTACAATAAGTCACAATACTATAAGGAAAGAAAAAATAATAGAAACCAATAGATTTAGAAATTATAAATTTTATCGCTCGGGATCGGGCGTGAGTATAAAATTGGGCGTGATCGTCGTGAGTAAAAATGTACTCACGAGCATATCTTTAGCTTATAACAGTAAATGGTGTATTAGTTGCCAAATCTGTAATTGGGCATTTCTTCATAATGCCTTATGACCGTTAACATGTTAAACGTATATATTTTTTTAAAAGTTTTATTACCCTAACTTTTTTTGGATCGGTGATTGGTGATAATAATATTACATCATTTAAATTTTGGAAGAACCGAAAAATAGTTTCTTTTTGAAAAATTACTTCGAAATGTAACACATGTTTTTTATTGACATTTGCATAAGTCCTTCAAGCTTAAATATTTAAGTCTTTCAGTTAGTTTTCCCGTATACTTCCTGATTATCGGAAGCATTTTAATAATTGTTATATCTAAAAAGGATTTTCTATTTAAAAATGAGTAGTGATAGTGCAATGTAAGTGGATGTTTCACAATCATCGAAAATAATACAATTAAGACTGGTAATCTGAAATTTGTTAAAATTTTGAAAAATTGTCCAATCCTCTTATTGAAATTCCGAATTCCAGTTATGAAGAAAAAGAAATCGGAGGCACTCGAGTCACTGAATATAGCATATAAATAAGCGTTTGGTCATACTTCAACTGAAATGCAATTATTCAAAAAAATTCATAATTTAAAAACAAGATTAAAAAGGAAGACGGACATCAATACAACTGGGAATAAGAAAATTGTATTAATGGAATGGGAGAAAATTCTCTGAAATTGATGGAAGGGGATAAAAAAAAATTCCAGGTATTTCCATAACGGAAATAATTGAATGAATAATTATTATCATAATATTACATAACTTTAGTCTAACTAACTAAAAAGTATAGTCTGACTCCGGTCGTAGACGAAGTATTGTTGTACAACAAAATTTTAGTTTTATAAACGAATGAGAAAACCAACTAAAAAAATATAGTCTGACATAGACTCTATATACGGATTTTCTATTTGTTTAATAAATTAATATTAAAAATAAGAAAATAACATTTATCATAAATATCTAAAACAATTTCTTAAAAATTTACCTATTTTTATTAAATAAAAGAAATTAACGTGTACAAATATGTACCTTCACTAACCCAAGTTGAAAAAATACAACAAAAGATGACCCTTCATAAAACCATTGACAATAGTGAATGCATTTTAATGGAGACTTTGAAAAAATGTAGGTACGTAAGTTCGAAATGTACGTACGAAAGTTATTTTAAGCAAACTAATGTCACATAATTCCTAAAAATAAAAATAAAAATAAAATAAGAATAAAAAAATAATAAAACCCACATCAGATGAACGCCGTGTCAAAAATAATTTATTTACCGACAAAAAAAAGGGATACATTTTTGTACATTTCAGTCAAAAAAAAAAAAGCATTGGCATTTTATAATAGTTCAGCTGTCATTTTGACATTTAAGAAACAAAAAAAAAAAAAACATTGCGATGGGCGCGAAATACAAGTAGCCGTACAAAAAAAAAAAAAAAAAAAAAAACTAGTTGATAACGTATAGAATAATCTCGAAACACTCAGAAAAAAAGGAGAAAAAACAATTAGAGAAGGATGCGAACAACCTTAACTCAAAGAGAAAGTACTTTCACATTTTACTTTCACTTCATCACAAGAGTTTGAGTTATGTTCTGACAAAAAATTTTAATTGTTTCATTTTTTTTATTGTTAATATTTTGCAACAATGTCTGTGATAATACCAGGTACGTTTTTCCTTCTATTACTGAATTATTTGAGAATTAAACAATAACCTTAAAATTAACGTTTTTTCTCCATTTCATAATTTTACCAATTTTATTTTTTTTTCCCCTTTTAAAAGTTCGCTATTTGTTGCAAAATTTAGTAACTGCCCATACGGTCAATCTTGATTCGCATGCCTCCTTTAACGATGTTCTATACGTTATTTCCTTGATTGTAAAGTAATTTCAGGTTTTTAAAAATTTTTAAAATTCAAATTGACAAAATAACCGTCCATAACCGACACGTTCGTGCTCACGTGGCCAACTGTAGTACCGCCAATTTTATCATGTTAAAGCCTATTTGTATTTCGTGGATTAACGCCCTTATCGTCCATAAATCATTGATTACGATTTCGCCCTAGGAAAGAAATAGTTTGTCTGTACCATTTAACCAAATCATCACATTTTCCAATAGTTTTTTTATTATTTTTACCGGGTAAAATTGTCCGTTGACTGTAGGTCTGTGACGTAGTTTTTTGCCTGGCCCTATCTTGGGTGAATGTCGAAAACACTACGATAGAACTTGTGATGCCCCATCCAATTACTAAAATAAAAAGAAATTTGTAATAAGGAAGGGATTATATACAATGTAGTAATATTGATATTTAATAGTTGCTAGTATTTATACGATAGATTTATTGTTGGTTAGATTGTTAAAGATTTTTTTGTTATTTATTGTCATATTTAGTAAAACATTGTAATACATAGTTTAAAATAATATTGTAATAAATCGTGTTAATTAGAAAAAAAAAAACAAATAGTCTTCCTTACTTACCTCAAATACCAAAAATCTTTTTTTCAGAATTATTTTCAAAAGTGTAGTCACAATTAATTAAAGTTTTATGATTGACATTCCACACTATCACAAAAATACGCCACATTGACCGGTCAAAATAAATCCACAAAACAGACGCTACAGCGGCCTCATCTATTCTGATATCGTAAATACAGATACTAGGAGGAGGGAAATTTAAACATTTCCTTGCCTTTGCAATTAATTAAACTAACTATATATCCAAGAGTAGAAACACCGCAGCCTCACTGTTGATAATAATTAATTATAGTCATGCGATTGTAGCTCAGAAGGGGAGAAGGGTCCCAGTTCAAGTCTTCCACAATCAAAAATCTTTATAGCAAATAATATTCCTTTCGAGCAATTATTGCAATCGACCCATACATCAAGGCAATTCAATTAAGTTTAGGCAATTTTCAATACTTTACAGCGTCCATTACTGCCGCAGTACACAAATTTTCCCCCTTTTCTTTTTTAAACGAATAAATATCTAACAGTTACGTTGTCGTAAAGAACGCGACAATAAATGGTAGCATAGAGCATGGTTGTTTCTAATCTCTGTTTAGCTAGTTTACTTATATCTTTAACACAAATTATTAATCATACAGTGTATTAACAATTGCCGGTTAACCACTAAAACAGTTAAGAAAATTGGTAAAATTATTAACAGTAGTTACCATTAGATAGTAATTAGTATAGAAATAGTTAAAGTTAAGCATATATTAAGGAATTTAGGTTTAATTAGAGTAAAACGGTAACTACAGTAAAACAAACAATTAAAAATCCATAAATAAAAATAAAAAAAAAAAAAAGAAAAAGAAAAAAAAAACAATACAAGGAAGGAAAAACGTACAAAAAAAAAAAAACGACTATATTTCAATAATACAAACATTACATACAAAAAAAAGAACATAACTCAGAACTATATACAAATTAAGACCTACATTAATAATTCAAAATAAAAATACAATCGACAATATATACAATAATTCTTAAAACTAAAATTTAAAACTAAAATAGCACACACATACAACGCACAAAATTCTACGCTCCGGTAGGAAGTTCCGTGAGTCAAGTGGCGCTATGGATCCGATCAATGAATCTATGTCACCGCCGTCGCCAAACCCACAATTTGACACACCGGAACGCAATCAGAATGTGAGTACACCGCAACGTTTAGACCAGGAGAATGTACTTCCAGATGAGATACAACGACATTTAACAATGCAAGCTAAAACAAATAGTCAAATCATTAGTCAATTGAATGACGTAGCTTCGACAATGCCTCACCTTAAGAAAGAACTGGACATGCTAAAACATCCGCCGTCGACTTCAGCCACGATACAGCCAAATACCGAACCATCTTCAGACATACAGAGACAAATACAACAAATCACGAGTTCGTTAACCGGTTTACACATGGAAATGCAGCGGTTACATGCTGCACAACAACATCACCAGCCACCACATACTAGTGATGATAGAATTCCTAAAACAAACAATAGTGCC